>WYDF02067823.1:0-11538 GCA_009867245.2 Adranes taylori
AATTTTTCTTCGTTCTCGGTATAGTTCAAATATCAAATCTTTGCCCTCTTGCACGACCTCCAAATATCTGAAAAGCAAAGAAAGCTCTTTTGAATAGTAATTGCTCAGCTATATGTTCACTTTGTGTCATCTCGTTTTAACAATTTGTCCCGCGTCCCGCATGTGTTTTAAAAAAAGCACCAAATTTCGGAGAGAAGTTTTTGTCAATTATGTGTCATAAAGTTACGCGAACAACTCCAATTGCTTATGTATATTTTACATAAGGTGAGTTGCTAATATTGGTTCTTTATGTGAGAAAAAAAGTACTTCCAACTTTCTTCTCTTTCAAATGCAACATTAATGGTATGTAAAGAAAACCAAATAAATCTTTTAATAATAATAATTTATTAAATACATTTTGTACAATGTAATAAACGTTAAAAACAATTACAATAATGTAATAAACAATTTTGGTTTGTTTGGTATTTGAACAAAATTATATTCAATAAAATTAGTGTTGAGCAATATACATAATGACAGTGTCATTAACATATCCAGTTTCTAGATTAAAATATTATTTTTAAAATAGTTTGCCTTTACGTTTTTATCTATGACTATAAAATCGTCTAAGTTTTAACTAGTTCTTCATGCTGAATTAAGACACTAGAACATAATGATAATGGTAATTCATATTCAGGACAAAAAAATATATAAAGCTATAAAAGTTAATTAAAATTTTAGGAGACATTATATTCATAGATAAAAATAACGTCAAGCAAACATTAATGGAAATAATATGTTTAGCACAAAAATTATTACAAAATTGATAGAAAAGGTCCGTCACCGCCCTGAACACTCTTTTTGTCCGAAACATTTACGCAAAATATAATAATAAGTTTCTTTACTGTACATTTTTTAATCTCTTCCTGTGCATTTTCAGATATAAATGTGCAAGTTTTTCTGTGGGTCCGAAAACAACTTTATAAAAAATCACGCTAGTGAAAAATGTGTGTCCATTAATGGGAGATGATGTAATGATTAAAGCGTGAAATAGTGTCCACTGTGCGTATATAAGAGTGTCCGGTAATTGAATTGTATTTTGTACAGTATTAATTTCAATCATTATAGTAATTTAATTATTTATCATATTTGTTAATTATTTAGTTATTATCATATCAAATTAGAAAAATTAATATAAAAAGTTAGTAATATCTATATTACAACTATGTTTATTTTATATGCAGATGATATCGACAGATAACATATTAGTTTTATATTCAGTGTAAGCGATGGATAGAGTATATATCTACATATATACATGTAGTGAAGAGACGCTTAGATTCTTCAAATTGTTTTGCGCGCGCGCCATCTGTGGATACATAATTCAACTGTATAAAATTAAAATTTTTACTTAATTGAATAGAAACCAACAAACTTGAACCCTTAATCTAAACCATTGTCTAAGTCCAGCTAGATGAAAAATAGGTCCAGCAGGATGACGTGAAACTAGCAGGATGTTAAACCAGCAGGATGATGTGAAACTAAATGTCGGCAGACATACTGATATGCAGGTAAACACCATAAAAGAAAATGCACTTTTCTCCTTAACAAATTCAATCAATTTGTGTAAATATCCCTTTAACTGTTTTTTCGTCAACTGCCTACTACGTTCATAGATCTCTGTAATACGTCGTGTGCATGATATAGAGAATTTTCCAATTAGTATAGACAAGCCGTGTGAGCCGTGGTTTTCAATAAATGATGTCAATGATGCTAACGAAAACAGATGATACTGATGAAAGCTCCCACAGATGCCAGAAATGGATCAATTTACCCTTACTCGCTTTTCAAGCTAATTGGATGTTTCATATAGTCAATATACAGTTTTCGAAACGAATAACTTATCTAAGTACTATATAAATGATTGTTTAATAGGGATTCTTAATTCTTTAATAGATGATACATACATTCTATCCTACGAGAAATCGTGGCATGTCAGGTCATGAAAGCGCACACGAAAGAATGGCACGTGGTTAACAAAACGTCATTCCAAAACAGTCAGACGATTCATCAATGTTTAAGCAACGCGACTAGTTAACCAGGGAAAAGTTGTGTGTGTATGGACAGAAAGTGTCATGTCGAGTAGAGCGGAGCGTTGTCATATACTAATTTTCAACGGAATTTTACACATGAGTAGATTTTTGAATTTTCAATGTTATATTTTCATAGTTACGCGCGTAATTTGTACTTATTTTAATTTTTTTCCAATAGGCGTGAAAAAAAAGTTCCTGAAGTTTTGTTTCTTTTAAAAATATAAATCTCCGAGCTGGAGAGGAAAAGTACAATTTGTATTGCTGCATGTGCCAAGTGATCGTCATGTCATCTGTCAAATACACAAAAAAAAATGACGAGTTTGACAAAAAAAGTTAGCTAGCTGAGAAAGAAAGGTACTGTCACCTTCTTACGAAAGAATTGCGGGATAATAAACCAAAGGGTTTTACAAAATTGGTGAAATTAAATCAATTCATCATACTCAGCATTTATAAAATTTTTATTAAGATATTAGTAGTCGTAGTAAAAGGTCATTTATTTAGTCTTTGGGCTATATCATAATATATACTTTGTCCAGCATTATATCGAAATAACTTAATAGAGAGGATTGTTAAGAACAGGTAGCCTATTCTTTATCTGAACATGCGTTGTGCGTTTATCTACGAAAGGATCTTACTCGGAACCATTTGCTAGAATCTGCATAAATAAGGTTGTACAAGTACTAGGTGGCGCAAAAGTCGTTACCCTATTGGAAGATGGTCTCATTTGCGCAAATGGCGTCTTACCTCATCAGGAGTTTGGCATTTGTGAAGTAAACAGAAGTAGAATACACGTAGACAAACCATGGATCGCTACACTCCTCACGAACGCGGAATAATTGTGACAATGTTTTTGACAAATAATCGGTCGGTGATTTGGACTCAACGTGAATTGCGTCCTCAATTCGCTGGTCATGTGGCACCAACCGGGCAAACACTGCGGCGTTTAGCCGCTCTGCTCGAGGAGACTGGGTCAACACGGGATAGCTGCAGACGTGGCCGGCCCTGGAGCAGCCGCTCGGTTCAGAATATCGTTGCAGATATGCAGATGAACCAGAATCAACGACTTCGTGCTGCTGTAAATTAAGCAAATGGGTTTGGAGAACATGTGATTCCAGCAGGCCGGTTCAACGAGACACATCACGAGCAACATTGAACATTCTTGGCGATTTGCACTTCCCCGCAAGACTGCCCGATTTGAGCGTTCCAGACAATTATCAAACAGAACCAATTCTTTTATTTTACAAAGTTACTGCCTAAGGAAATTGAGTCAGGACTTTTGTGCCACCTTGTATAACTGTTGTTCCACCCTGCCATTTATTTTTCCATAATCTTTTGTTCCTTTAGAACATAAGTTATTTCTATATAAGTCTAGACAAACTATTATTGCTCCAACTTACATCATAAGACAAGTATATTGAGTGTAAAAGATATTACAATAAAATAAATATAAAAGATATTTATCTCATACAGTGTCTTTTCGGATATACTCTTTTATAATTTTCTTAAATTTCTTTAGCTACGCTTCTGCATTCAGATTTATAGTAATTTATTAATTTCTCTGATTCTTGTAGCAAATATTTATTGTAATGTATAAATTTAATTTATGTGGAAAGGCTTGTCAGAAATAGTTCTAGTGTTGTGACTATGGATATCTTAATTTAAACTCTTGATTTTTCCATAGTGCTGGATGACATTTGTAAATTTCAATAAATTCTGTTAAAAACACTCCTGTTTGCGTGCTGAACATCTGAAATTTTAAATTTTCATGAATAAATATTGAAATAGAAAATTATTAAAATAAAATGACAATTTTCTTGTTACATTATCTGATTTTTTAACTGATTTTTTGATAAGACGAACGGAAAGCGTGTGGTTGAAATATGTGAAATACAACCCTTTAGAAAATGTTGCAAAAAAGACTGTCATAAATCCTTTCCTATGCTGTCAAGACGCGTCCGTATGGCCATTAACACAAATGTTTAGTCCGGTGTTTTCAAACATTCCACAATTATTCGTAGGATAGAACCAGCTATTGGAAGAGTTTAGTTCCAATTGATAAAAAAATAAGATACACAAGTTTCTCAAAACGGCGTCACAAATATTGCCCCACATTAAAGACCATCCACTATTACTACAAAAAATATTTTTTATTAATTGAAAAATTTTTAAATTGCAAGAAATGTACTATTTTGATCATAGATAACCAGAATTTATTATATTCTGACTTCCGTTTTATGAACGGCGAGAAATGGGTTAAGTTCTTTTATCCAAATTTGTTTTATAAGTTGAAATAAAAGTTGTAAAATTCTAAATAAATATTTTTAAAAACCACTTCGTTATCTATAAATATATCTGCTTTGTTTATTTATTTTTCTCGCGGACAAATAAATTAATAACTTTTGGGGTTGAAATACTGCTTTTATTTGTTTTATCTGCATAAAATAGAAACCTAGTAAAAAACTATATACCGTCATTTGAAAATTACTAGTTGACTAATTTTATTGATTATAATCTAAATTATTAAATAGAAAATATTACAGGAGTGTGTGTGTGTGTGTGGAAAAAAATCAAAATAGGTTGCCTCCTACAAAGGATAAATCTAGATGAGTTATTTAAACACTCACTGATATATAAAAAACTGATAATTTACGAGTATCAAAATTTCTTTAAAAAAACAACACACAAATCGTTCTAAAATTAAATCGTATAGAAAAAAATTAATAATGCAAAATAATAAAAATACTTTCAAAACGTTATTCAACATATCATCATTATCAACATTCATTTCGTAATAATTACAATAATAATTTGTGTACTTAGAATGTAAAATTTAAATTATATAAGTTTTAAACCAGTTTATTGGTTTTAACATTTACAACTATATTCAGGTGTTAGGTTTGTGATATAATCTAACAAAATGTACATTACTTATTACATGTCTGATTATTTGTCATCATTCTTGCATAAAACTAATTACATTAACAAAAAAAAAATAATAAGTTCCTAATTGTAACACATATATTCATACATCGTACGGACTTCCATAAAAAATCATTAAAAAATATGCATATATTATGTAAACAATGTATTTATAATAAAAATTTTACAATTTATGAAAGATTCACCCTTTTGACGCATTGTTTATGTCAATTTATTTCTACTTATTATACTGCCATACGTAAACGAGAACACTAAGAGAAAAAGAAGAAGGGTCATTATTGATTGTGTGTATGTGTATGACTATCGTGGACTATAGAGGTGCTTTTGTGTCTCCGCATTAAAAATTTTTTGGTGGTATTAAGATAGAAAGTTGAATTATAATTGTTCAAACCAATGGTTATAGAATAATTTGGATGCATTAGGTATGAACTTAAATGTAATTAGCACAAGAAAAAGATATGAGAAAACAAAACTATTGTCGCCCACTATGTGTCACTTTTAATAGCAGGGAAGATGTAAGATTTAAAATCTTGTTGAAGAAAAATGCAAATACACCCTCCTATTTAGAATTTTGAATTTACGTGAAAATTCCATATTGCGCATTCTCGCATTTTATCTCAATCAAACTGATTGATTGACTTGAAACCTGGCAACCAAATTGATACATCTATGTACCATATTTCATAAAAATCAATGCAATAGGATCGAGAGTTAATTACGTTAAACAAACATACACGCGAAATGTAAAGTATAAAATAAAGTATAGTGAACAATATAGTAAAAGTACAATATTTTATTCTAATATTTCAAAATAAAACTCAATTTATATTACAAGTACAATATGTTTATTAATACATAATTCGTTTCGAATGCCTGTTTCGGCATTATTAACTAACTCATAATTATTGAGTATTGTAAGACATTTATAAACGGCTAAAGATTTTCTTAATTCTAATATTAATGTGTCCACTCAGAAGGGGTATAGTGTATGAAATATAATTCTTGCGATTTCGTCAAGCGGATCCATATTCTAGCGGCGTAGCTTAAGTGTGTCTCGGGTGGATTAAATGCATTAACTGGTGCCGCTGCTGGAATTGCAATAGTTCATCATTGACAGGTTTCACAATGCCAGCAGTGCCACCAGTTGATGCACAGAGTGCACTTAATCCATCAGACACACTCAAGCTACGCCGCAAAAATATCGCTCGGTTTGACGAAATTGCAAGAATTATATTTCATACACCTTCTGAGTGGGCACATTAATAGTAGGATTAAGAAAATTTCTAACAATCTGTAATGTCTTATACTACTCAATAATTATTAGTTAGTTAACAATGCCGAAAACAGGTAGTCGAAATGAATTATGTATTAATCAACATATTGTACATGTAATATAAATTGTGTTTTGTTTTATTTTGAAATATTTTTTTAAATTTAAATTGTGAATATTTATATATTTATGTGGATGATAGGCGTGAACGGAGAAAATAGACCGACATTAAAAAAATATCAAGAAGAAAAAGAGGTGTTAAAAATTCACATCATTAGTATCAAATAAACATCATTAGTATCAATTAAAACACTACACATTTTTTCTTGATGTTTATTTATTATCGGCCTATTTCCACCTAGGCCGAGTTTAGCTAAGATACATGACTGCGTAGATCCTCGAACGAGTTAATCAACAATAAATAATATAAGAAGATGATTTCAAATATAGTAGATCGATAATACGCCATGGTTTTACCGAGACTAGGAATGTCCGAGATAATAAACAAATATAAGAAAAAGAATATATGACTCAAATAATGTAAATAACAAATGAATGCACTTTATATTGAATAAAGTTCCGTTGACAATAAATAAAAAAATCAAATAAAAAAATATATAATATTTGTACAAAAGACGTTTAAATTGCACATAATACAAATTATATGCATAGAAACTGTTATATATAAATCATTCGTTGTTATATTATTTAAAACTGCATATTTGTAATAATAATGATTTAATGGATAATTAATATAACATTAAATTAAGTATTAGCGAAACAGTTTTTAATTTGATATTATGCACTCTTACTTATTTAAACTTTTTAACTGCGCGTTTAGTTCAAAGTTTGCATTTCGGACGACGGTGTTAGCCGGAATTTTTTTTAAGAGCGCATGTTATAAGAGGTTAGAGTGGTTTCTAACATTAATACCTCCTGTAACATGCCATTATTAGTACGATTAAAAATTTCATGTTAAAACGTTCAGGATTAAAATTTTGTTTTTATGAAATTAAAGTTGTGAAGTAGGGAGTAGTTTAGTTTACATTGGGAGAAGAATAAATAAAATTTTATTTATTTTTGATGAAATTTGACCGGTTTGATCAGATTGTAATCACCTTTATTAACTTTTGAAATTTTAATCAATTCCTGAACAAATTGATCGATTTGATCAAATTTTTAAATTATGTCAGGTTGAAAATACCGTTAATTATTTCAAACAAAAAGTACTCGTGAGCAACTATAGCGTGAGAAAGCTACAGCAATAAAATTATGTTAGCCGTATTCAAATGATGAATTGTTCATTTATTGCATACATAAAAAGCGCTATACAAAAAATGTGCACATAAAAAGCAGAAATATCGAAATAGATCAATGGAGAGTAGAATAGATGAATGGTTCTATTTTTATTGAATTTGATTCTTTATGTATTTTATAACTTTTGTTATATTTTATATTATAAGCGTAAAATTTACATATTGACAATGATTATTTGTGAAATGTCACACTTTTGGTGTATATGGGGTTTAATGAGTTCTTGATAAATTTGATCAAATTTTGGAATTATTATCAAATGCTTATCAATTTATACAAATTTTGATCAATCAAATTTGGAATTATTAATCTATTTTTGATCAACTTGAAATTTTGAAAAGTTGACAACTTAAACTTCCTGATATCAAACGAAATACTCTTTTGCCAATGGTTTAATGTTATTTTAATGAATCAACATTAAATATCTCTACTTAAGCACAATCAGACCCCCTTCCCACAGATTTTTGTTTCAATACATAATTCAAATTATAAATCAAAATATTTGCAGCTGTATCTTAATAAAAATTGCTTTAATTTAATTAAAGTATAATGTAGTTAGCTGTAAAATATATGTATCAATAAAAAATATTATTTTTATATCTTCGTTCAATTTTAATTTAATTTAGTAAGCTATAAACATCATTATTATAAAAATCAGTTTCCATGCTTCATTAAAATAATATTATAAATTATTCTCTAAAATCTGTTGCGCACTGGTTTACGACTAATAATGTTTACAATATATTATCTATTATTTTTGTAATTGTTCTTTCATGCTTGTGACCCTGCATTTGGATTACCCCTAATATACGATTAGACCTACTCAGTTTTGAAACTATTTTTTTGTGTTTACCCAATATTATTATGTTTTGTGGACCTTTAGGGAGGGCACATTGCTCAAGTTGGGAATTCATGTTCCAGTACATATTTAAATAATAAAAAATATACTTATCAAAGTTCAAATTAGGTCAAACTATATAATATTGAATTTTATTGCTCTATAAATTGATACTTTTTATGCCGACAAGGTTTAATTTCATAGTTCTAGCTAAAACAAAATTTTATATTTACAATTGTTATTACAATCATTATAAAAATATTATTAAAAAAAAAAAAGGACAGTCCAATTATAATTTAAACCAAATTTTACATGCAAGTGATACGTGGTCATACCTACTTCTTCTCTTTTATGCACCCGTCAACAAAAATCAATTAACCGTCGTAAATATTTAACCATGCGTCTGATCATCTTCAACGAAATCTTTGGCAACGTCTTTAGTAACGCAATCGACATGACTTACTTTATTACGAAACTTAACACCATAATATTTGTTCGCATGCTCGAGAAGCTCAGGCCTAAAACAAAAAAAAAGCGTTGTTTGCAAAACTATATCATACAGCTACTTTGATCAAGATACTAAGACGGACATAATTATAAAACAAGGCAAAAAACACTGTTCGCCTACCGCAAATACGCTTAAAATCGGCTGAATATCTATGCAGAGTGCCTAAAAGTGCGCAGAGTTTTTAGAAGCTTCGGACTAAACGACGGAGTCAATCAGGATATAAGAAACCTGGATCAAAATCAACAACGGCTAATGGACATAACAAGTGAGCAATCTAAAATCATATTATCGACCATCGCCGCAGTAAATCATACGGAACAACAAATCACTTCTAAACTAAGAAGGTTCGGAGTAAAATTGAACCGTAACGTTAAACGAAGTACAACGTTATAATTCTCAAGTAAAATTGAATGAAGTAAATATTCATATGCTAAATGTATATACACATTTAGTGTATATCGCTGAATGTATGGCGAATGAATTACAGAATCGTTAAAAGGGATTAGCAGCCATCACGTACTAAAAGGGGAACATTTATGACTGCCTATCAGCAACTATTATCCTCAAAAGAATAATAGAAGCCAACGCAGCACTACCGCCGCAAGTAAAAATAATGAACGTACTAATAGCACCGGGCAACCTGAATGGAGAAACGACCACTGCATAGATACTTTGCATAGATACTTTCCAATAATCGATACGTCAGCATTCAACTTAACAGGTATCACACAAATTCCACAGAAAATTGCAAACAATTCATCACTAGCACCAGCTATTTGGGTAGTCCTGAATCAATTAAGAAAATGGGAGTCAATAGTATGGTGCTATATAGTAGGTGCATTTTACAACCCTCCATAGCAAGCAAGATTTCATTGAAAGCCGTATCAGTTAACAACGACAACTTGGAGGAAAATGGTAATTGTAAACTCATGGACGTTCGCGTACCTAGAGTCAACGTACCTAGAGTCATTTCCATCAAATGCGGCGGAGAACGAGAACAGATAATGATTCATGATACGGGTCTCATAACAATCGAGGATGGATGTCAGATACATACGCCAGCAACATCCGTTCTTAATAGAAATGAAATAATCCTGTAGTCAATAACTTTGAGCTCCAGGTAAGCAACACACTATCAGTCAATCTGATGTCAGCCAAGAGGAGCGACCGATATCATAGGAGACGATCTCATCCACGTAAGAAGCAAATAAGATGAACTAAATCAAAGGTTTCAACAATCTATCTGGCATCACATGAAGTCAGATGGGTCATCCTTAATCGTCAATTGGATCTTCCTTGACTCGTTGGTTGGAGGATTCGCTATCATAAAAGGTTGGACAATGCTAAAAGAGAAGCAACTTCGCCCTAGCGACACAATCATCGAGAGAGAAGAAGTCGTTCATACGGCTCAACAGTTCGAACTTCAACCACTGCAATTCGACGCGACAGTATGTCCAAGTTAGGACAGGGAAATATACAAATATTTTATTTTCTTAATGTTCATTTATTTTCTTTAATTCATTTAGATATATTTTCATTTTTAAAATAAGATAAATATATTAGTTTCATAGCGTTACTTGAATTATGCATGTTATGAGTAATTAATACGGTTATTTGAATAACTCAAAACATATCAAAAGCATTGCACTATACAGTGTACTAACTCAATGTCACGTATGATGATACATCAAACATATGCCTATTACTACAGTTTATTATTATTTATGTAAACAATCATGCACGCATCATTGTGCAAATATTTTATCTCATTCACCTAATTGACGTATCCTTATTATTTAGTTTATTAGTATAATAAGAACATTTTTATAATAAATGAGATTTATCTAGTTAGCATTAAACTGTGCGTTTCACTCAACCACGTTGATCTAGCGATAGCTCAAGCGTAGCTAGAATACCCTCTAGTTACAAAGCCGCAAAATTAATCACAATTTTGTACACAGAGAATTCTATTGGTACAATCGCTGTCCAGCCAAATGGAAAACGCTAAATAGATTGGCATTCTACAATCGACTAAAAAGCTTTATCAGGAAAAATACTTTCTATAGCTTGACACCCGTGTCAACCAAGGTGTTGAGTGATTTATAGTGGTTCCTAATATTCGTGCTTTATAGTGCGTTGTGCTTTTACATGCTTCCGCATTCATATCAGGCGGCAGGTGAAAGGGAAAACTCGCTGTGAAACGGACTGCACGGTTAGGTACAGATAACTGCCGGCACAGTAGCTAGACAATTGTCGGAAATCATGGGATTGCCGAGGTCGACGGGGATCCGGCGGACGTACTGATGTTAAGTCAACTAAAGGGCCTAGAGAGAGAGATAGTAAACGCAGTAATCATTAACACCAATCGCATGTCATCATCGTAGTCATATTCGTCATCATCAAATTTCATCATCACCCTCATTGAGAAGGAAAACTCTAGAAAACCCGTGCCGAGGAGGTTCCGCAACAGCGATGAGCAGCGCGAATGATCGAGAGCGGGGACTCCAGGGAGGTGGCGTCCCTTGGTTGTAAATTAGACGCCTTACTCTGGTAAGGGAGCACTGCCAGAGTGGACTACGATTTCTGCCCTACTCGT
>WYDF02067834.1:0-11537 GCA_009867245.2 Adranes taylori
AGTGGTTTTCCCGCATTCCTGTGATTATCATATTCCAACTCATTGTGCTAAATTGTACCCTCCCCCCCTGTTTTCTCGCTGTATTTTATCCCGCTCTTACATGCTCCCTGCATAATTTCTGTTGTGTTTCATTGATTTGATCGCTTCACGTTTATACGCCGCTTGATATAAATATATTACCGCTTATTAATTGATTGCTAGATTAATTTAGTGTGTTTAATTAAATATTTGCTTACCGCTATTAATGTGCTACTGTTTTGTTCTTGACATTTAATTAGTGATATTTCATTATTGCTTTGTTCATTTAACCGCTGTTATTGCGCAATGGATTTAATTTGATTTTCATTTGTCTTATTGGTATTTAATTGAATTTATATATATATTTCTTTCAGTGTTTTGTTTAAAAAGAGCAATAAGACTGTTTTGTTAAAATTTTAATGCTGTTTCACTCATTAGAATTAAGTCCGTTCCAGACGTCCGTAAGATCTTGAACATCTGGACGACTCAGAAGACTTGAGTTCACCTGCGCCCCCAGTAAGCCACTGAGGACGGAAAGCATAGCACCATCAGTCCCAATGTGCTGTCTGACGTTAGACTGACCTGGCGCCCGAGGATGATTTCGAAGGCCAATTTATTCTGTAATTTAAATGATATTTGTTTGCGCTATTATTGTAGTAATCGCTAAGGCTCCCCATTAGCAGCGTCGCTAGTGGTAGTTCCGTTAGCATATAAGCGAGAGTGCGTCACAATATTACTAAATAATTTCGATGTAATAAGTTTATTAAATGCATCTTCCATAGAGTTCCACGCCTCAACACCACAAATAGTTTGCAATAAGACTTATGATTGCCTAACTAGTAAAACAATATCAGATAAAAGTTTAGCTAATAATGATAAAACAAATCAAGAATTGGAAAACTTAGGAAAAATATCGAAGGTAGCATAACTCCGATTTAATAATGCATCGGTTAATTTTACTTCTCTGGGACCTTTTACATCAACACCACAAATAGTTTGCGAAAACATTTATAACACTGGACAACACTGATTTTGTTACATGGTTAATATTTGCTGAATGTTATGCGCATTATTTTTGCTGATCGCGAATATATAATCAGAAATTCCCTATTGGCCTTTTTGCAGTTGCCCTTCATACTTTGCTAGAACGTACATGCCACGAACTATGCAAGTGCAATATATATGACATCATTTATTTAGTTTTTGCAGAATCTATGTTGCTATTTAAACTATATATTAATTTATTTCAGTTCATAAATATCCATGACAGATAAGTTATTATATCAACACAATAATGAAAACGAGAACAAATTACGCAGTGTTGAATGTAATACAGTAAACAAATACTATCATGCTCCCTAAGAAATATCACCACCACTTCTGTCAAGTGTGATTCTCGTGTGTCTAAATTCGTGGCGTATCTGCTAGTTTGCAATATAATTTTTCCGTGTACAGTCAGTATTTATTTCCAGGCCGGTACATACTAAATTAATCTGTGTTGTAAGTATTTAAATATGTTTCATTAAGTGTCTGTGAGTGTATTACAGTCAAATCTGTCATAAAAATGCCACGCAGTTGCACTAACCAGTCGGACAGTTTCTGCTATATTTGTGGTGAGTTAACACTAAAGGCTTAGAGAAATATAACTCTACTGATAAAAAAAGCATATGAACTATATTTTGGATGTAAATTGGGTGATTAGAACAAGTGCTGGGCCCCTCACAGTTATTGTAATTCATGTGTAACGCTTTTAACTGGTTGGATGAATGGATCTCGTTACATGACGTTTGCAATTTCAATGGTTTCCAATTTCAATAGCAATTTCAATAGTGCAATGTCAATAGCAATTTCAGTAGTTGCAATTTCCATAGTGGCCTTCAGAAAAACGGACTGTGATTTTTGTTTAACAAAAATATCAGGGATAACAGCTAAGACTAGACAGATTGTTAATATCCTAATATTCCCTTTGCTATAAAACTATTGCCTCACAGTCCACAGCTTCCAATGCCAGTACTACTGAAAACATGGGAATTTGACGAAGATGCTGTTAACATTGAAGGATCTGCAGATTCATCGGATGATGAAGAAAGGCGAGACCCATACTTTTTAGAAAATACAAATACTGAAACACATTTAATTAATCAGTCAGAATTAAATAATCTCATTCGTGATCTACGTTTATCCAAGAATCAAGCTGAAATTCTCACATCATGACAGAAAGGATGGAATCATTTACAACATAATACTAAAAGAAGTGGTTTCCGTGACAGGCAGTGTGATTTTCGAACGTTTCTTGTCACAGTACGAGGATATAGTTCACTGCAATGTAGTGGAACCTTTACTAGAATGTTTTGAACATACGCACAATACTGATGAATGGCGTCTTTTTATAGACTCCTTTAAACGTAGTTTGAAAGCAGTCCTTCCTCCAGTTGGACATACATATCCATCAATCCCTTTAGGAGACATACGAAAGTATGGAACTTGTGTTGGATATGATTCAGTATGACAAACATTTGTGACATGTTTGAGGAGACCTGAAAGTGATAGCACTGCTACTTGGCTCACAACTTGGATCTATAAAATTTTCCTGCGTCTTATGCGATCGGTACAGCAAAGATAGGAAGAATCATTATCTTCAGAAATAGGTGCCAAAAACAGAAACATTGACTGTAGGAGAGAAGAACATTGCGAGCCTAGCACTAGTAAAACCTGATAAAGTTTACCTTCCCCTACTATACATTAAACTAGATTTAATGAAAAATCTTGTTAAAGCAATGGAGCGCGAGGGCAGTGGATTTCAGTTCCTAAAAAGCAAGACACTTGGCTGTAATATGTTACTAAAGATCAACTTCTTAGATTCTCTTCTGGATTTTTTCCCACCCGATCTTAGAGCTGTGAGTGACAAACATAGTGAACACCATCACCAGGAAGTATTCATCATGGAGACACGCTACCAAGGAAAGTGGAACGCAGGCATGCTAGCTGACTATTGCTGAAATCACAAGACTGATTTACCTACAGCACACTACGCCGAAAATCCAAACGAAGCAGATTTTAGATACATTGAAATTGCATTTATGTATAATAAACGTTTTTCAAAAAATGGCAATTACAACAAAACTAAGCCCGATAGAAAAAAACCATTTACATACTTGAAATCAACGATTCAATTATTATCACTCTTGTTGCAAACAAACACCAAGTTCTCCTGTGTAATTATCGTAATTACACCTGTGTAAAATACGGAAACGTTCATAATACATGTTAGCAAGAACGCTGATTGCTGACGCAGAATAAAAAATCAATAACTGCAGTTTACGCGTGCCAATTAAACAAACACGCAAAGTAGATATACAAATTTACACATTTAAGCGTGACAAGTACGGTAGGTTCTGAATAAAAAGACAGTAAAGGATGTGTAGGATATGTAGTAAATGTGAGCAAAATTGGGAGCATTGGGTGAAGTAGTGCACATTGATTGAATGGAGTGATATACAAAGAGGAATGGCGGGAAATGTACGGGTATATTTTGGAGGGGGTGCAGAACGAAGAAGGTTTGACGCCACCAAAACCCAATCTATCGTAATCGCTGTATAGTCATTATCGTGTTGTTGCTTCCGTTTATCTAGTTATTGACTCCATTTCCTTGTACTTTAATAACTAATGCAACTAAGTCCAATCCTTAGTAGCCCCAATATGATCACCTAAAACACCCCAACAATAGAACCCCTATGAGTTGAGTCTGTATGTCTGAAGATGGCCCGAAAGGGTTAAAAATCTAGTCACAATCTCAATAATTATACTATACGTGATAATAACGAAGTAAAAAGAATTCAACTAAAACAGTTAAATCTACATAAAAGGTTTGAGTTCAAGTACATGAAAGATGAGAAGAGGGTCCAACCAAGGCTTTTTTTATATAATTTACTTGCGTTTTTAATAACCAACTCTTCTCTCGGATTAGTTTGATATATTGCGGTTAACCCTCTTATAGCAAATGGAATCTTTGGCTGTGGCACCGTAAAAATTAGTGCACGTACAAAATATAAATCTGGCTGTTATATTGTTTGCTAAGGCTGTAATTAATTAGGAGAAGAATTGTAAGGCAGACTTGAAGGAGGGATAATTATACTGCTGTAACAGGACAATTCGAAATCTCGTGAAGGTGGAAAAGAGACAACACGTGAATAATTTTGAAGAAGTCTTGCATTGATTGATCAATGGATTGTACGCCAATTTGAAATAGGATTCACATTAATTCAATTAATTAACAATCGCAATAAGCAATTCCTTAATAAATCATAAATTAAATGAGGAATCCTCTAACAATATATCTAAATAGACTAATCTAATTCATCAAAGACATATAATATACAATTAAATATAATATAATATTCAATATAACCAATCAACTAATCAATATCATAACAAATAAGTTAAATCAAGTAAAAAATTTTAATTATCCAATGTAATCTTAATACGTTGATATAAAATCCAGAAAGTGGGTTAGAAGATCACAGCTTCCGGTAAACGTACCGCAACAAGGAAAAACCGTACACATATCAATACACGTAAACGAGAAAGCAGGCGGCATATATCACGTCAAAACTTTGTGTTAAAGCCGTCTGGAGCTGTGTGCTTTCATCCACATGCAGGTGCATTGTCTTATTTTTTACGATTTACGTAGTTCTTTTACGATGGCGAGTTTTTTATATGAAAAAAAAGCAACGGTTTTCAACGATTTTCTGCTGCCGTTAAAGTGAGTTGTATTAAAACGACACTTCCACGCACCACATTTTTTAGCAAGTACCACGGCTTCATCCTTTGCAGTTTCGGCTGGTCTCTGATTAGATATTAGTGTAACGAATTCTAGTTTACCGTTTTCTATGAGACACTTTGAGATTTTGACCACATCAAGCTCCTATTTCTACCGCTGATGCGACCCACCACCGTTTGGAAATTACCACTACTTACATTTCACTAGATAACCGTCAACAAAATAATCCGACTTTGATACTTAATTTTTCTTAGCGACTTTGATCAAAAGTTTCTTCCTGATACACTTTTGATTAGTCGGAAGTATAACCTTCCTAAAAATTTTGTATCAGAGGCTTCTTTCAAACTCCGCCTTTTATGCACCAGAAGCCATCGAAAACCATCGGCTTAGGCAACACGTCAGAGCTCAACCATCAGAGCTCCATCACGAGCAGCTTCCTTGCCAGAAAATTCACATGAAAGGAGCCATCCGGACCAGTGATCCTCAGATGCAGTTTTTGGGTTATTACCTCTAAATGTGGCGCGAAAACACATTCGCGCCCGTCCAAAGCTTTAATTCTGAAATTAGACCTAATAAATTTCTTTGGTCAGCGAGAACTATCGCAGTTATAAATTGACCTGATCCGAAAGTGCCATAGTAAAATTTCAAATATTCAATCAACGAATAAAAAAATATATAAATTAAAATTCTAAAAAAAAATTCAACTTCTACGGAACAAAAAAAAGCTTAAGTATCCCACGGCAACACATCTTCTATTGAATCTTTGGATTCCCAAATAATTATCACTTTCTTTTACTCTTATTCTCATACTATTCGCCTTATCCTTGACATCGGTGCAAGATATGAAGAGTGACACGATATGGAGAGTGACACGTTACCTAGAAAGCACCGACCATTCGAGAGTACAAAGGCATCACCGACGCCAGTTTAAGTAATTAGGCAGAGGTCAAATTCATTCCCTCAATGCAAATTATTAGTCAAATTGGATCAGTCTAACAAATATTGAATTATATTTAGAAGCAATATTATTGTCAGTAATTTAAAATCGCGCTTCGAGTTATATGTTTAGCAGTTAGAAATACTAGAACAATAAACCAAAACCAAACTATTTAAACTTGTTATTGCCTTTCTGTGTTTATCATATAAGAAATTAAGTACTTTATTATAAGAATTAAGAACAGAATAAAATATAGAAAGCAGTATAGTAGTTATAACAAACTTCGATACTTCTTGGATTAGAGTCTGTAACCTAAGTCTGTAATCATAGTAAATTTTGTAGGAAGAAGGGACCGAGATGGTTTATGTGAATGTCTCATGGAACTCGATATATTTTAATGTTAATAATCCAGGTCGGCAAGTTGACAGTTCATAGATCATAAGCCTCACGCCGAATAGATAAAATTACAAATGTAAGTAATATAGTACAATTTAACAGAAAATGCATAAAAGAATGGCTGATTGGTATGTATTTGAAATACTATTGCAACATCCATATTTTATGGCTTTGAGCTATGACGAGCATATAGCCATTTTGTTAAATACGTGATTCTAAATTTTATACAACAACTCAGCCCGTTTGCCACAGCTAATTAAAGAGGATTTTGGTAATACAGATCTTCCAGGGAATCATTCAGAAACGAAGTTAAACATCAGTAACGTCCAACGTCGTGATTAACTGCAATCAGTAATCGGGAGCAGCCATATTGGGTGTGTGTTACAGCATTGTTCTTATCAAAGCAGGATAGTAATTTTTATTTTTAAACTGCTTTGTATATTAAATTCTGTTTGTTTGTAACATAAAATGCACCTTGCATGAGATTATACAGGGTTGGGTTAGAATTCGCTGTTCTTACTAATGTCATAAGTACACAAATATTATTAAATGGTAAACGCAATAACAAGATACAATTGATATATATTGTTGCATAAAATATTTATAATACGTAGATATATATGACTCGCCCTCGCGAAATTAACTTGACAGAAAATAATAGCTAATCTAAATATAATTCAGAACTTCCTTACGATGTTCCAATTTTCTTTTTCCATTAAAAATAAGTGACGAACTAAATATGATTGTAAGTCTTTGTATTTTTCTTCTGTGTCTTCAGTTATGAGGCCGAATCTTGAGTGAAACTTCTCGTTTGTACAATCGGAGTTAAATTTACAGTCAGCGTAGCTTGGATTGATTAAATAGACGTTGATCAGATAACATGTACATGAAAGTCGAATAACGCTTGGGCAAATATAGAATGTTATCGATGATTTCGTTAAGATAGGATTTCGTAGATATGTGCGCAGGTCTAGAAAAGTATTGAGGCGTTACGGTAATAAGTTTTTGTTGATGTGTAGTGGCTTCTACTTCTTCGTGACGCTGGTAGGATTGAAATCCTTACTTTCTCGTTGACGAAGTAGTTGTCAAGAAATGGTAATGAAATGTTGATATCAGTGAATGAAATAAGAGGTGAGTGATGAGAAACGAAAGATTCGGCTGAAAGTTACTGAATGTACTAACTTTCATTGATGTCACAGAATTTTGCTACTGAACGTAGGAATTAAATTTAATTTTAAAATAAAATAAGCCCCGTTTTCGTTGGTGGCGCTTACTCTATATGTCAGACAAATTCAAAAGTGCGATTTCTCACTTTGCGGGAATAAGTTGGTCATATAATGGAGAACTCAACTAGTTACAGTGTGTGATTTCCCACTCAGCAGCATCTAGCGTTAGAGCCAAAATGCGCCTGATTGATGCTGGGCTTACCTTATTGTTCTAATTTGTACGGAATCATGCTATTTCGTATGAATGTAGTTATAACAACCACCGTCCAAAACTGCTTCATGTTATTAGTATGAATTTATGAGAACTTGTTGGCAAAATCAGAATAATGATAAATGCGTTGGTGTTCGTAATGTACGCTGCTTCCTCATGTGATTGCAAAGTGTGTAATTTCGCGAAGGCTTCTCGCTGTTGGTGCATATGTATATGGAAAATATTTTCCTTTAGAAAGCTGCCTATTAGCTGAATCAACTAGCACTATCGCGTAATTGATTTGTGCGCATGTCTGCTTTTCACACCATAGCAGTTTTTATGTTGTACTAGCTAAACCCGGCCACACTTCGTTGTGGCTCAGTTTGATATGAAATGAACCTGAGTTTGATGGCCAGCGACATGGTCAAATTGACGCGGCCTGCGGCCACGGCTTCGTCGCGACCAGCGATATGCCTAACAAAGTTTCAAGGATATGTGTTCCCGTATTCCCGTTTTCCCATATTCCCGTGTTCCCATATTCCCGTGTTTCCATATTCCCGTGTTTCCATATTCCAGTGTTCTCATATTCCCGTGTTGTCATATTCCAGTGTTGCCATATTCTCATGTTTCCGTATTCCCGTGTTCCCGCTTTAAGTATATAAAGAGATGCGCGTATTCGAATGGAACGATGTGTGAAAAAAAAAACCGAATTCCCGTGTTCCCATATTCCCGTGTTGCCATATTCCCATGTTCCCGTATTCTCGTGCTCACGAGAATACGGGTATAAGTATAGTAGTATAAGCATTAAGTATTAAGCATTTACTTGTAATCAAACTTAAATGTTATGTTAAATATTAATTAGGAAGTGTTGAATACCTGCAGTGAACATCACTCTTTATTTGCCTTTGCCTGTTTGCCACAATAACGCAGTTTGCAGACTAGCTTGACCTAGTAATATTTGCGGTGTTCCAGTTCTAAATACGTTATTACTGTGTGATCTGGACTTCAGTAATATATGCGACTTGACCTTATTGTTCCTCCTAACAGGTTGCTGCTGATGTCGGTCCAAGAAAAAGGGTTTATAAGTCGGATCTAGGAATTGTAATCTATTATATCAAAAGATACTGCATGAAGACTAATATGGAGATAGATAATTAATGAAGTGCCGGCGGGAGATAAAAAGTAATAATAATATATTTGAGAAATGACGTGCAAGAATAATATTAGAGGTTAATAAAAATATAAGTAGGTTGCCTGATATGACATGTACGGATGAAGCTGCCTGAACTCGTAGAAGGTTCAAAAGTATACAACCGGACCGACATTATATACGCTTCACAACTGTTGATGTGTGAAAGATTATGGAGCTAACTACAGCGTACTCCCGGTACACGCGCAATTAGCGAGGTTTAGGTGTGATGACGTTCAAAAGCTGATTCGTGTCACCGTAAAAGCAACATGATATATAAAGAAAAACTTCTAACGGATTTTAGCTTTGGTGCTAGCCTCCGACCCTTTTTCGATATTTTTATTTACCTCACGCATACGCGGTAATATTCGTATTTCCTCTAGCGTTTGTTTTTTTTTTTGACAGAAAGTAATTTCGACCGTTATTGTATCATCTACAACTGACTGTCTTATCGAATGGTCCCCTCTCTTTTTCTTTCGATCTGTTCCATACTTTAAGAACGTCTCTTCGTTATTGTTTCCTCGCTCGTGCTTCGCAAAGTTATCGCAACTTAACAAAAGGACAGTCGGACGATAAGGAAATAGTCGTATTAAAATTAAAATGATGTCTCGCACTTCAGACTGTTCAGCCCATAATAAACGTTACATTACTAGACTAATAAAGTAACATGATTAACACTAAATAGATAAACCTTTGAAAACATTGTATATAATTAAAAATGCTGATTTCCAGTAGACGAGAAATGGGTTAAGGATAACGGAACAATTCACGAATTTTTTAAACTAAAGTGTATTACTACGCTGTCAAATTATTGAAAATATAACCAGATAGGTTGAAAACTAATAATCTCGAAATGGATCAAAAGCATTAGATTGCATTCCAGTTGTAGTAAAATTATGCAAACTGCAACCCTAGACGTTTCCATTACACGGAACATCTCGTGCATACTTTATATAAAATGAGTCTTTTTCCGGCGTCATATATCCGCTGTGTCACTATTTCATTTCCAGACTTTTTAAGAGCCTTTTTTCCTTTCTTTTCCGATATGGTACATGTTCCGAACTGAAAGGATTTACTCTTTGTTTTGTTAGAATCGAGTTTATACTTTATGCGGTCGACATACGAGAGCTACATTTTGCAATCGACAAATCATTTGAATACCATTCGATAGTTTTCAAGAAATATGAATCATCTAAAACATGATTTATTGGCGAATGAATATTTGAGAATAGGGAGACTATCTTAAATATAAAATTTATTACAACATCTTTTTAAAACTAAATACAGCAGAACTACTTACACCAAAACTCTAACGTGTAAAAAGGACAGTGAACTCCCTTTTAACCGACCACTTCAAGAACAGTTTGACACATTACGTCGTTCCTTTAAATAGCATAAACCCTCAAATTTTGCAATAAGTAGTTGTCTATTGCAAATCAATCTGTAAACTTCTATGATTGTTATGAGAAAGTGCCATAAGTCATTTTTTATTTAAAACTTTAAAAAACCAAAAAAAGCAAATTTTTATTGTACGCAAATACCTATTCAGACAAAAATCGAATACACAACTCCTCAGTTATTTATTTTTACAACCATTAATAATGTAGCTAATAGCTGTAAATCAAATATACCAGCTAGAGAAAAAGTTTTTATCGGTTGAACTGCCTCAAGCAGAAAATATAAATAAACAAAATAATTTCCCAAAATACAATTAATTAGCGACAACACTATTAGTACGAGTCATCACTTTAAGTTCAATACGAATATGTCCTTATCGTCCGACTTTTCTTTTTATTAAGGTTTCATAATATTATACGTTAAAACCAGATATGTTGCAATTCCCAATGCATCAAGTGAGACAATAGAGTCGATATCACATAAGCATGAGCGAGAAAACAATAACCGAGAGGGGTTGTTAAAGCATGGAACATATTCGCATAGAACAGAGGGGCCCGTTCGATGCAAAGATCTCTGGGAGAGATGATGCAATAATGATCGAAATAATGATTGAGCTTACATTCTCTTAAAAAAAAAACGAACGAGAGAACAAGTATAAACAATACCGCATACGGATGAAGTAAATAGAAATGCAGGAAGAGGATACGCGACTATGAATGAGCAAAGCTAAAATCTGTTAGAAGTTTATGTTTAGATACCATCGCTCATTTCAGGGAAACCCAATTCAGTGTTAATTAGAATTATTTACTGTTTGATTATAAATTAAAATATTTTTGTACCTCAACAGCAAAATTGAAAATATCTATAATAAATAAACAACGAAATTATGCGTTTTTTGAATACTCTTCGATTTACACGGTTTTACATTAAAAAAATTACAATTTCGATTTTTACGTTTTTATCAGGGATTTTATCAGGGACCGAGTAATTCGAGGAATAGTGTACAAAAATCAAATAGCCGTAAATATTTCTTGTCTAAACTGTTGACTTCTATAAAAATTTTAGGAATATTAAATCATATTAATCATCCAAGAACATATAAAAGTACAAAATTCAATATTCTGATCAACTATAAAAAGACAAAATTTAAAATCAGGTGTCTTAAAATTTTGCACGTGCTGTAGAATAAGGATGTTCTAAATAAACATAATTAATAATAATAATAATAACCTTTATTGGCATAAAATGCTCCCACGTTTCTTCCATACCTCCACAAATCCTACATTTTCTTTCACTCTCTATCATCCAATATCTATTCCCTCTCTGCATACTCCCACACCTGAACCTTGCTATCATTATTTTCACTTCCATACTCATGTCAGACTCCAGATATCTTGGCCTCG
>WYDF02067845.1:0-11537 GCA_009867245.2 Adranes taylori
TTAACCAAACTAGTTTCAATTGATCGCTCTAATTAAATGTCAAATCGCTAAGCGAAATATCAACCGATTTTTAACCACCCAAAAGAACAAACTATATCGGGTGTTTACAGTCCACCGCTCTCCAATCACTACTCTATACATACAATGTGTTACATGTTAATTTGTAAATTCCGCTTTGTTTGTATATATCATCATTTTTCTTGTATGTGTTCAACTGGTTTCGCATGTAATTTTTTGTTTTATATGCGATTCTCATGAGGTACTGCTTAAATAATTTTGATATTTTATAAGAACCTTTATCTGTATATGTGAGTGTGATATATTTTTGGTTATTTGTATCGTTTTCTTTCTGTTTTTCTTCTTTGTTCATTATTTTGTTGTAAATTTTTATAATTTCTATTAATTTCTACATGTGGAATATTGGCGTTCGTGTGGGTCTAGAACCCACCAATCCCTTCTACTGCGTTGTGCGAGATGACCTAATCTTCTAGAACAGTCTAGAAATTTTTGCATTCCAATAAGGTGAATATTAGAACACGAGTCTGCTGTCCGCTGATTGCCTCGAAGCGGTGATGACTTATTGGAGTCTGTTACTGAATTTTAAAGTAGGATCAACTGCTTTTGTTATTCTGATCTTTTGTAACATAAAATAATACTCATCCCATGAGATTTCAAGGATGGGTTAGAAATCGTCGGCTTTTCCAGGACGTCAGTAGAATTAAATGGTTGAATAATTAGTTATAACGAAGATTTTGTTGGTTAATCCAGCCAGTTGTCATGATGAAGATGGGAAAATGGTGGAGTTATATTGTTGATGATACGATGTAATTTTGAGGTGGTGATCTTTCGTGTCTCAGGAGTTATACCTCTGCCATCCTTGTTGTCGTTGTGTGTTGAGCGGTTGGCGTCCCTATTCCATTATCATTGAGCTTCTAGATTTTCCATTGACGAAGTAGTTAGTATTGATATGAGTGAATGAAATAAGAAGTTTTTGACGAGAAAAGGAACAATTCAGAAACAACTAATACAAGACCCAAAATGCGCCTGAGGAACGCTAGTTTGAATGGTCCCAATTATGTGGGATTAGCTGAGAAAAAGCTACGATTGGCGTATTGCTGGAGGCGGTGGCATTCTGTGTCGCCGGCCGCTAAAAAGACGAGGCTTGACAGAAACTTCTGTTACAAAATTTTAGGAAATTTTATACTTGCGATCAATAAAAAAATTTCGATAGTGATAGAAGCTTTACGCGACCAAAATCTTATGAAGCATTGCATTGAAACACCTCCTGATAAAATTCGTGGAACTAGCATCCAATCAGAACCGTTGAAAGCACAAAAAGGTGAAAAACACAACTGCTTATTGAACATGGATAATAACGTTAAGTCGTAAAACTTTTTCTGTTAAAAATGATAATAAATTGCTTTCGCAAAAGAAATCTCCCGATACGGATATTCTTTATTTGTATGATAAACATGCATACATGTTTAAGGCAAAGGCTACCGCCAAACCTTTATAGCTGCAGTCGGGGAAACTTCATATAGGCGGCTGTCTATGATCTTTTCGCGCGTTTTAAGTCGGCACGATTATCTATGGTTTTATATACGAATGGGATGTCTATGTATAATGCTCCCGTGTTGAGTTGTATTATTTTCCATACAAGCGGCTTTACTTGATGTTTTGCGGGGGATATAAGATTTTTATTATAAGCGTATTAAAATTATATTAATACGCTTATAATAAAAATCTCATATCTTTATTATAAGCATATAACGATTTATATTTATATTATCACTAACGTTTCGCCAAAGTCACATCTGGCATTGTCGAGGCTTTGAGAAAATGTGAAAACTTATTGTGCTATGCGTTTCGCATACGACCTTGTTATTCTCCTTTTTACGTCAGCGCTAGCCGCACCTGGTATGGTGACGCATGCTACATATGTTGTTGATAGTGGTCGTACACTGGGTCGTTGAGTGGATGCTGATGGTGGTCGTACCATAGATGCATTTTTGTATGGTTTATTGTTGCTGTGAATTATTTGTTGTTTATTTTCACGGTATGGATGTAATACAAGTTTCCAAGTGCTAGAAATGTTTTCGTTTATTCATCGTATTCAGTCGTTTTTCGATTTCTATGGCTTCTCTAGTAATTCTTTTGCTAGACTGGGTTTCAGTGGCTATTGTATTAGAGTTTTCAAAAGTTATTCTATGACTGGTTGCGGATGTTGGGCAAACATGCACACATGTTGGTCTTTTGCACACACAGTTTATAGAAAGAAAAAGCATACAAACCGTTACCTATACGCTAATTCACACCACCATCCAGTACAGAAGAATTCCATAATAAAAACTTTAATTCATCGTTCAAGATTACTTACCGACAATGAAAGAATAGACTCCGAGGGCGCAATATTGCGAGGCGAACTTCTCAAGAACGGCTATACTAATACTCAAATAAACAAGAATCTACTCCCGAAACACAAAATACAGCGTCCGGAACCAGCACCATCTAAACCAATTGCCATTGCTTTTCCGTATATAAAAGGAAATACCGACAAAATATCATCGATCCTAAAGAAAACCGGCATCAAAACAGTATTTAACACACAACAAAAAATCAGCAGCATATTATGCAAACCAAAACACAAAATTTGACTAGAAAACCAAGGAGTGTACGAAGTACGAAGTACCGCGAATGCGATTTGGTCAGACAAACAGTAAAATATCAGCCAGAATAGAAGAATAGATGTACACACAATCAACGTCAATAATAACCTCAGCACGTCCACTCTTACCCAACATAACCTGCAACCGGTCATAGAATAGCTTTTGAAAACTCTAGAACAATAGTCACTGAAACCCACTATAGCAAAAGAATAACTAGAGAAGCAATGGAAATCGAAAATAGACTGAATACGATGAATAAACGAATCGACAACGAAAACATTTCGAGCACATGGAAATTTGTGTTACATCCATACCGTGAAAATGAACAACAAATAATTCACAGCAACAACAAACCAGGCAAAGATGCATCTATGGCACGACCACCATCAGCATCCACTCAACGACCCAGTGTACGACCACCATCAACAACATATGTAGACACAATAACATACGTCACCGTACCAGGTGCGGCAAGCACAGATGTAGAGAGGAGAATAATAAAGTCGAATGAGAAACGCATAACACAATAAGTTTTCAGACTTTCTGTAAGCCTCGACAATGCCAGATGTGACTTTGGAGAAACGTTGGCATGCTCAAATGCCTACCACGCGAGAAATAACCCTGCAGACAAATAACTACTCATCAGATTATACTCGCGGAAACCTCAAATTTCAATATATATATATATATATATATATACTCAACAACTGAGTAATATACGCAACAACTGAGTAATATAAGTTCTATTATTCTTAGTATATATAAGTTAGTATATATAGAATAGATATTGCTCGATGAGTAGATTCGCAATTTTAATTGACTGACAATGTGTAGCTTCTATTCATAATTCAAAACTTGTTAGGATAGTTCCATTGCCATCTTCCATTAGTAAAACTGGCAAAGAAGTAGCGAAATAGAGATAATTTTATTTCTGTTATGATTTGTTCTTCGGGTTGGAACTTGACTTCTATTAATGGTTGGATGATAGATGATTAGTGAACAGATTGTAGGTGGTTCCAGCTAGTTAATGAGTTCGAAGATATGAAATGCGTAGATGATGGTGTGATATTTGACTAAAATGGAAATAGTACGTATGAGAGTTTTAATAGTTCTTGCCGCAGTAGTCATCCACTGTGATCTTCATATGTCACAAGGCAGACCCAGCCTCTGCCTGAAGTGGATGGTAATGACATGTCTCCTGGAACTGTGAGTGGTAGCGGCAAACCGGGGAATAATGGTTGCTTCAATGGTCTAGTTGGATTAGGCACATGTACCAGCATTCGTGGGGTACGCGGAGAGCGTAACTTGACGGGCATATCTAGAGTTCTATCTATGTCATCCTAGTTGGCTTGATACGCTTGGTGGTTGGGCTCTCTTTTCTTCTTACGTTGATCCCCCTCATTTTCTCATTAATAACGTGGATGACAGAGAAAGGTTTAGAAAATATTTATGAGTGTATGAAATGAGTAAGAAAATGATGATAAGAGAATGAAGGGGAGGCAATATGTATATATCCTTGACCTGATGTCTATAAAATTTATTACTAACTTGGTTCATTTTAATTCAACTTTAAATAAATGAATTAAGCAATTTACTATTGGCGCTTATAACAAACCATTATTGAATCAGTAACAATAATTATTAAATTTAGATTTATATGCATCAGCCTATCGTATTTCCGTAGCTAAAATGAATCTATATAATATATAGCTCACGAAATAGAGAACACTGTGTAAACAACATATTAATTTACTAAGAAACATACAACTGAATAGGCTATGATAATTTTAATGAATAAAGTATAGCGAACCGAACGTAAAGCTCCACCCACTTCCTAGTGCACTTAATATATTATTAAGAAAGGCATTACTCTATACGCGCTCACTTGACACAGTACGCCATATACGCAACATTTAATATATCAATATTTACGAAGTGTTAACATACAATGGATAACATATTACATGAAGTTACGTATTTAAATATCACTAATTGCAAACACATTCAAGATGATTATAATCATGAAAAAGGAAATTGTAACTAAAATATGTTGTAACTGAAATATGTATGAATGATTCATAATATAACTAGATTAAAATTAATAATGGCATAATAAAACGAATATAAAATATGGCTGAAAGAAAAAGAAATGTAGATTAATTTAATATTTGAAATTAAATAATGAGATAAATGTAAATCCGATATCAATAAATCAAATTTGAGCAAATCAAATTCCAACCCACAAATTAGCTTACAATACAAGAAAATAGATCTGATCACATCTTGCGAATTATGCTATTAAAGCGTGCGAAAATCTCACTTAAAGACAACCAACGCAAGACTCAAAATGCGTATGATTAAAGCTGGATGGAGTAGGTCCTTTTATAAGCAATCAACTGGCAAGAAGACTCTTTTCGCGTCTCGTCTGGACAACAGTGGTACTTTGAGTAACTGGACGATTCGATGGGCGTGGCTTAAAAAAAACTTCTGCTAAAAGTCTTAGGAAGTTTAGTACTACTACCAATGACAACCAATGACAAAATTTTAAGGACCAATGATGCGGTTTATTTTTCAAAATCAGTACGCTCGCAATTAAACGATATAAGAAATAGAGATTGCATCAATAAATTAAAGAACACAAAGCCTCAAATATAAGATGGTCGAATCGTACATATATTTACAAAAAAGGCACCCTCTCTTCAATATCCTCAGGAATCACTCTCACTATTCAAAAAAGTGTTTCATCAACAGATCGCAAACTTTACAATGGCCTGGCGAATAAAATTTGTTCCACTGATAATTTGAATCTGTCGTACCAGTGAAAAAGTCTTGTGAGTCTAACCTTAATAAAATATGCCATAATACCTTAATACAACCATAACTGTTCAACTTCATCTTCGGTGATTTTCAATGGGAACCATACAAGTAATATAGAGATGTGTCTATGTGTATGTAAAAACTAATGTCTAGCTATGTCTATGGATTTATTGCTGGTCAGCGAGCTGAGACTGCTGACGAAGGTATATAAACAAATGCTCCCATATGTTCTTTGTCATTTAGAATTCTAATTTAAGGATATCGTTACCTATATTATATTTTTTATATCATCTTCAAATAAAGTATTTTTTAAAACATATTTTCGTAAACCGAAAATTTAAGTTATATGAATCACATCCAGCAGTAACTCACAATTATTGTTCTATTCCATATCATCTGTCGTATACCAGACATCCCATCCATTTCTCAAATTCACTAGCAAAATCTCGCTGCTTGCTCCTCATTACTGACTGTCCGCAACATAAACGAATTGATAAAAGAAAGGAAAAACGCCATCGCCAGACTAAAACTACAATAAAACATTACCAAGGCAGACTACAAATTTTTTATGTTCATTTTATGAATGAAAATAATATATAATCATGTGTGAACTACCATAGGAATATAGGAAACTATGTAACCGACGGTTAGCTATGTCACAAAGGAGCTCCCTGTGTATTACTGCATGATATGAATATCTCAAGAAACATAAATCTCGGGCTCCAGGTCAATTTAAGGTGAAACCGCACGTCTGAACTGTTCTTCATTCCATGGTCTCTATGGGACTAAACACTTAAGTAGTCCAGTGGCTCCTGTGAAAGCTGAAATGTCCCTAAATGCTTATTAAATGAAACAGCATTCACAGTTTAATTGCGAAGTGATAATGATAACAATATTAAAAGCATGAGAAATATGCACATCCGGTTTATAATGCAACGTAAGAGCGCGGGTGTACTAGAGTAAGATGGTACAGGTGGTGATGGAAAGGATAGGAATAGCCGGAATTACTATAGGCCAATAACACCCTATAGGCCGCCTATCGTAGGTGGTATGGTCTACTGACCCCGGCTAACGTAGATTAGAAATATACACTCCAGTGGATGATGCGAGAAAGGTCCACTATAAACCACAAACACCATGGCGGAGTTAGGTGTCACTATTGTTGAGTGACTAAAACTAATCCCGACTAATGCTGACCAATCCCGACTAATGTAGTTTAGAAATATACACTCTAATGAGTGATGTAGAAAGGAATCACTATAACTTCATAGGAATTGCATAATGCGGTGCTTCATGGTAATTCCATTCTCCTTCAGCGTGCCAACAGCAACAAGAAGTGGCATCGGGTTGGAAGATAATGTAATAAAAAGTAAGTACAATTGGAAGAAACGTACAATTGAAAGATAATGTAATAAAAGAAATATTACTTATTGATGAATAAAGATACTTTCTGACTGCAGCATTTCCAAAGAGCTATGTTGTGTCCGCGGATTCCTGGCAGTTATAAAAATTGTATCTTACACAAGAAAAAGAAAAAAGAATGTAGTATTCAATCAATTGGAATGGTGCAGTTTCCAACAATTTGTCAACGAAATCGAAGCGTATCTTTTCACATCATGCACCAGGAATAATAGTTATTACAAATGTCCCAATTGTGTCAAGGCACTGAAAAGAGAACAAGATGATGATGCGACATATCAATCTGGGAATAAAACAAATAAGCAACAAATAGCTTTTGATGGTTGCATTATAGGCCTCAGAAGGATTAAAACTGAACCAAGAGGTGTAACACTTATACTCGGACAAAATGTATTTCAAGTAGCCACTAACTCCCTAATTGACAAAGGTGTTGCTGTTGTGGAGTGATTAAAACTAACCACGGTTAACGTATGTTAGAAATATAAACTCTAGTGGAATAGATAATAGGTTGACGGAAAGAGAGACGGAGAAACAAAATGTATGCGATCAATAAAGCAATTGCTTACTAAGCGCATTGATTCTACATCGAACGTCGCTGGCTGGCTGTTATTCTGGACTGCTTCTGTCGCCGAATGTTGCTGCAGTTGACTCCTTTGCTTCGCGATCACAAATCAGAAACTAACTGAATCTAGTAAGTGCACTGCTATTTGTAGCTTAGACAGTGCTTCACGGTTCCTTAGGAGCTGCGGGCGATGCCGGCGAATATGAAAAATAGACACCGATACTGTAGATGCACCGGATACGCACTTGCATGGATATTTATTATACAAATGCGAGACTCCAGTAACGTTGTTACAACTACCACAGTAGAAATACCTCGCCTAATAATGCTACCAGGGAGAATAACGAAAGGATTTTTAGGTCCACATATCTGATACACATGGCCAGTAATCTACTGTAATTAGTAATTTTTAAATGTCTACAAAAAAGTATTGTAGAAACAAAGAAAATTCAGTAAATCAATTTGGGTGGCCTTCACTTTTACGACGCAACAATAATCTTCATCCACTACACCATCAGTAATATCAGTAGAATGTTTTGCAGCTAATCCAGATCGAGGTGCAATCGTATCATAGAATCCTTCTAGAAGTGAAATTTGATATCCACTATTTCTTTCCCTTAAATCGAAACAATGTAATAATAAGTGCGTCATAAACGAAGACGGCCATTCGCGAAGTACTTTGGTAGGTGCATAAACTTCTTTTATTACTTTAGTGAATAGTAGAAGCTTAATTGAAGTACATGGGTACTGTAGACGGAGCGGATACACACTTGCATGATTATTTATTATACGAACGAGAGAGTCATGTGACTTGGTTACAACTACCGCAGCGAAAACAGCTCGCCTAACAATACTACATGGGAGGATAACGTAAAGGTTGACGGAAAGTAAGTTTATGTTCACAGGTCTGATACATACGATCAGTAAACTACTGTAATTAGTAATTTTAAAAGGTCTACAAAAAAGTATTGTAGAAACGAACAACATTCATAAAGCAATTTAAGAGTTGTTCACTTTTACTAAACAACGGTAATCTTCATCCACTACACCACCACCAATATCAATAGAATGCTTTGTAGCTAAACTAGACCGAGGTGCAATCCTACCATAGCATTCTTCGGTAAGCTGAATTTTGATACCAGTATTCACTATTAATTTCCCTCGACTCTAAACAATGTAATTGTAAGCGCGTCGTAAATCAAAGCCAACTCTTCACGACGTGCTTTTGGTAGGTGCATAAACTTCTTTTATTACATTAGTGAATAGTAGAAGCATAATGGACATACAGTGGTATTCAAGACAGCACATATGCACTTGCATTATTATTAATAAACAAATGAGAGACCCAAGTAACTTTATTACAACTACCACAGTTGAAACAGCTTGCTTAATAATACTACCAGAGAGTATAATGTAAAGAATGACAATAAGTAAGTTTAGGCCCACAAGTCAGACACATACGACCAGTAAACTACGGTAATTAGTAACATTCGATATCATTCGATATAAATTTGGGTTGCATTCAAAGTAATTCATTTTTATGACGTCACGCAAAGCCTCATTCTCAAACTCAGCACAAACAACAATAGAATATTTTGCAGTTAATCCAGGCCCCGGTGCAATCCTACCATAGCATCCTTATGGAAGTGAATGTTGATACCACTATCCACTTCTTCTTTCCCTCGACTCGAACTAATATAATTGTAAACGCGTCGCATATCAAACCCGACCGCTCGCCACGTGATTTTGCTAGGTGCATAAAATTCTTTCATTACTTTAGTGAATCGCAGAAGCTTAATTGAAGTACAGCGGTATTGTACACGAGACGGATTCACGCTTACATGATTCTTTATTATACGAATGATAGGCTGAAGTAACTTTATTACACTCATCGCAGCAGAAACAGCTTACCTAATAATGCTAGCAGAAATGATAACGTAAAGGATGATGCTAAGTAAGTTCAGTCCCACATGTTTGACACATACGATCAGTAAACTACCGTAATTACTAATTTAGAATGTCTATCAAAAATAAATTGTGGAAACGAAAAACATTCCATAAATCAATTTGGATTGCCTTCAAAGTTATTCATTTTTATGACGTCACGCAAAGCCTCATTCACTACACCAGCACCAATATCAATGGAATGTTTTTCAGTTAATCCAGACCGAGGTGCAATCCTACCAAATCATTCTTTTGGTAGCAAATTTGGATACCAGTATCCACTATTTCTTTACCTCGATCGACTCGAAACAATATAATTGTAAGCGCGTCGCAAATTGAAGCCGGCCGTTCGCGACGTGCATTTGGTAGTTGCATTTATATCTTTAGTGAATCGTATAAGTTTAATTGAAGTACAGCGATATTGTACCCGGAAGGACTTGCATGATTCTTTATTATACGAATGAGAGGCTCAAGTAACTTTCTTACAACTACCGCAGCGGAAGCAATTCGCCTAATTACTACAAGAGAGGAATTACCAGGAATAGAGGATGACAGTAAGAAAGTGTAGGTCCACATGTCTGATACATACGACCAGTAAACTACTGTACTTGGTAATCTTAAAATGTCTACAGAAAAGTATTGTAGAAGCGAAAATCATTCAATAAATCAATTTTGATTGCGGTCAACTTAATTTACGGTTGTTGCTATAACGCGGTTTCCAGCTTCGCACAAAAAGGAAATAGCTAAATATATTCAATTTGTAGTTTAGTGTTATTAAATGATCAACCGGGTATAAAAGAAATTACTTATTATTGTGAATATTTATAAACAATTTCAATGTCTTATTTATTACTTGGGGAAGTTCGAATTTCAATAATTATTATGTTAACCATTTACTGGAATTTATTCAATGTGCAATAAAATCTAAAGGAAACATTTAGAAGTACGTATTAAATATTCTATTAGACCGCAAATATGTAAATAAGCATATTTCGTAAACCTAAAATTTTACATAGTCGTAAACCAGGAATCATAAATATTTCCAGTGCGTATGATTTAGTAATGGGTTATAATGTTTTACAGATCTGTGAATTTTTCATTGGTATGCCTCTTAAGTTTATCCTACTGCAAAGTATTCTTTTTCTTCTTCTTCTTCTTCTTCTTCTTCTTCTTCTTCTTCTTCTTCTTCTTCTTCTTCTTCTTCTTCTTCTTCTTCTTCTACGAGTGATTAGTATTTCTCCTGCTTGTCTGCCCTACCACGCATACTTTTTTCAACTTTTCCGACATTCAATGTATAAACGTGTCCACTCTGATCACCATCAACACTCTCTCTCTATTTATCCTCTTATTCATTCAATTTATATTCCATTCAGCTTTCAACGGAAAATGATCAAACTCACATCTGATCCCAACTTTCATGATTATAGACATATTTTTCGCTCTCTCATCCATCTATCATCCTTTCCTCTTGTATGTTAACTCCCGTTCCACAGTCACCATCCATACAAGCATTATGGAGCTGTATCTATGTGTATGCTAGAACTAATGCGTAGATGTATCTATAGGTATTTTGGAGGTCAGCAGCAATAATAAACTAATGTAAGCCATTGTTCAGATATGTTCTTTATCATTTTTAATTGTAATTTAACGAGATCATTCAAATAAATTGTTTTCATAAAAAAAAATTTTCTTAAACCGAAAATTTAAATTATATGCATTCCACACCACCATCCCTTCTTCATGGTTAATTACGTATAGTTTAAATGATTCAGTAAATAGACCTCAGTTTAGTTTTAGTACAGAATCAGTGATGTTCTTATATATCCATTTTCGTCTTATATTAAATGGATAGAACTTATTTACATTAGGAAGGACTCAGAGAAATTACAAATTCCAAATTGCTTTGTTTTGCCTGATAAATTAGAGACAAAATTTATTATATGATAATAACTACTGGATTACTAATACTCATCATCATCAATCAGCCCATATTAGTCCACTGCTGGACATAAGCCTCCCTTGATTGCTTCCACATTTTCCTATTCTGTGCCGCCTGTATCCAATTTGTGTGGATACATTTAATATCATCGGACCATCTAGTTGGTGGTCGTCCTCTGCTTCTGTATGCG
>WYDF02067856.1:0-11537 GCA_009867245.2 Adranes taylori
TTTCCAAGTAATGTAACCAATTTTACACTTTCAAATAAACTTTTGATGAAAACAGAGCTCTTTTTTTTCATTTATAATAAAATGGCGGCTAATTCAAATTATGACATTACTTTTGCGCCACCTTGTATATCGCTTCTGGTCTATGAAATAATGGATCGGCTATATAATTGGTGTTCCATTCTTCTGGCTTTACGTCTTTAATTGGCTTTGGAGGCAAATTCTTTGTTGTTTTGCTCAATACCACTAGATATACTGGAAGTTTATAATTACTATGAAATCTTGGCTGCAAGCTCGTTCTTATTTTTCCTTTGGCTGTAGCTGTTGTTGCTTCTGCTACTCCTTTAATCACTATATTTGACTTCTGTCGCGGAATCCCTATCGCTTGAGCTGACTGTACCGTTATGAATGATGACTGCGAACCTTGGTCAATTAACGCTCTAAGTTTATTTTGAGTTCCATTTTGGGCTGACTTTAACTGACGCTGTTGTTAGTAAGGTAGCTACTATTTCATTCTCTGGTTCTTTGCAAGCTGCACTGCAAGTTGTTTTCTTCTCAAATGGTTTCTTGGGTCTGGCTATTCCTGTTGATTTTGCCGACTGGTTGATCGGCGTGTGAAGTAGCGTATTATGTCTTCCTCCACATATATCGCAGCATGGTTGACACCAACATTTCCTATTCCCTCAATATGTGAGACAACGCCTTCTTCGACAACGCCTTTCTCCGTTCTTCGACTGACATAGCCATAAGTTTTCTGCATTCCTGTGGTTGATGTTGTTGTTTGAAACGTCTGTTGATTCATATATTTGGAGTGCAAACCATGGCGACTTTTTAATCACATGAATTAACTGCTTTTGAAGATCATCCACGATCAAAGTAGTTGACAAATAATACCATTTTACACGAGTATATCGCTTATTTCATTAGCCTCGGCTATTCCAAACATTTCTTCACAATTACTAATCATGCATGACGTCAGCAAGCTTTGTGCTATTGTAAACGGTTTCCTTGATTCCGCAATATATAACGCAGTGATAAATGAAGCTTTAACTAGTGATTAGTTTATAACTGTTGTTGAGTTTATTAATGTTGTTTGATTTTTGGGTCGTTTTTTATTCTTATAACTGTTGTGGTTTATCTTTATATTGTTGATGCTTTGTTTTTAATGCCACATTAGTTTGTATGGTTTTAGACTTTCATTTGAGAGGACTACGCCACAAACAGCACATTGAGGTTTCAGAATATCATCTCTTTCTAAGCAGTTGAATCCATATTTTATATAAATTGTATCATATTTTCTTCGTTTACTTTGATTTAAGTTTTCAAATTGAGAACTAGCAATATTTCCAGGTTTATGTTTTTTCACGTAATCCGCAGCACTTTAATTTATTCGTACTCGGCTTATTTTTATTTAGAAAATTAAATAATGTTTTTTGTTTGTTCATTTTGTAGGTGGGTAATTACAATAGAATACGAATTAATGAATACATTGAATTAGAAAAAGTAACCCGAAACAAATTAAATTTCGAGCTACTTTTTGCACATCCAGATTACTAAACCATGCCCGGCTTGTAGCGCCACTCTCAAATGTAGGCATCGGATTGGCTGTTCTTTTGTGGTCATACAGTATGAGGTTGCATTGTTTCCATAAAATAATTAAATAATTCTTAGAAAGTAAACAGAAATTGAAAATATATTTCTGAATATAGTTTGGAGAAATAAATTATATTTGCTACACAAATTGTTAATCTAGCCTTATAAAAACTATTTTAATTCTTAGATTAATTTCAGAATTCAAGAAATATTCATACCTTTTTTTGTTCAATTACAGATTTTATTTTTACAATTTTCCTGAAGTAAATACAACAGAATTATATGAAGATGATACAAAAACTGTAGTTTTAGAAGTTAATTCTCCTGATACTGCTTGTATGCTGGTTAGCATACAAAATGCGAGTGTAAGTTTTATTATAATTCATAATTACAAATTGGAATGTAGATAAGTGAAAATTATTACATCTAGCATCATGGAAAAAATCTTTTATTGTTGTTTTAGTGTCCTGTGCTTGACTTGAATAGCAACGTGAAATTTGATGGTTTATGGCAAACTGTTGATCGTAAAGGCGGAATTACTATTCCTGTAAGTATATTGTATATTTCGTGATAGTGGGTTTTAAGGTTTTATCAATGAAAAAAAAAAAGATTTGTTTACAAATCTTTTTATTGGTTATCATTTTGATGACTTTCATAACTTTTGAAAGCTCGATAGCTTCTTGAGACGATGAAAATCACTGTCCATTTTATTTTTTGTTTGTCATTCAGGGACAGGGCGGAGACGATTTGGTGAATATGGATAATGAGACATTATTTTGATGTTCTGCTTCAAATAATCAATTCTTAAACGCGCTGTGCAATTTTTTGGCTATAACTTTAATAGTTTGCTTTTTTGTATCCTTAGTTGTGTTTTCCATTTTCATTCATTTTTTTAATTGCTCCTATTAACTATTACTATTACTTTTTTCTTTTCTAGAAACAGACAACATTGCAAATATCTTTATGGCTAAAAAAATATTAGCAGTTCTAAGTTTATTTAGTAACCATTCATTCAGTGTTATAAAAATTATTTTTGTAGTCGTTTTATTTATATTATAGAAAAGCAAATTCCCATTTGGTTTTTACCTCGTATTTGTTGCACGAGTGGATGATACGGATTGCGTTGCAAATTCAACAACAAATTACTCTCCAATTGTCTACGAAAAGGTAAATATTATAGGTAAAATATGTAGCTTTTTTGTTTCATATAATTTAATATGGAAATAGAGAGACTTAAAGTCGCTTGAATTCGGTAACATTCCACTCTTTACAAAAGCAAATATTGACACAGCCACTAAGGGATGACAAGCTGGGAAAACACCGTGTATGACCGGGTTTCCAACCGGGTTTTAAGGTTCGTGATACACATAATGCATAATAAACAATTGGATATGTGTAACACGTGTCTCAACGAAGGTTATAATGTGTAAGGGCTACAAGGAAGGTCATAATTCTAGAACCTATAAGCCAATATGCTTTATAAAAACCATCCGAAAATTAATGGAAATTATGTTGGCGCTAAAGCTATGAACAAGTATGAAAGAATCTGTGGAGGGCCGCATGATATGCAATTTTGGTTTAGAAGTAGTTGATTCGACGCTCTTACGGATGTAAGGAGTTTTGCACAAAAAGTGGCACCTTTCAGTCAAGACAATTATGTGCTATAATAACGGTGAATATACAAAACGCTTTTCTGTCTCATAGGCGAAAGTACTTAGGATGACAAAATATTAGCAGAGGACAATGGCGAACTAATTGCAAGAAATAACATACGATAATGACTGAGGATCCGAAAACAAATATAAAGTTAGTAGAAAGGTGAAATATAAGCTTAATATCGGGATTCTACAGGGATCAGACCTGGTGCTGGAGCTTTGGCACCTGTTATAAGATGCTGTCCTAAGGATTCCACTTTTTGTACAAGTTAACCATTGGCGATCGTAGCCAATGAGGAGAACAAGGTGACGAAAATAGAATATGTACAATCCAAGCCAGTGCTTTTCAACCTTTTTTTTTATGAGGAACCAAAATATACAGCTACCGGCAAGCCCTCAGCTTTGATTTTTTGTGCGAGCAAAAAAGTAAAAATTCTAATCATATTGTTATTTTATTAGTAATGAATTTTACGTCTACATAATATTAATTAATTACATATCTATCTATAACCAACAAAAACTGTATAAGTGAAAATCAGAACATACATAACTAAAAATAAATGTAGATTGCTTTATTTAAAAACAAGAATACAAACAAATCAAATTGAAAACTAATTGTAAATAATGAAAGTTAGGAAGAAATTTGTCTTACTCATTTTGCACAATTGTTTCAATGTCAGGTTGTAAAATACATAAAATTAGTCGTAAGAGATAAAGTTACTTATTTTGCACAATTTTTCAATGTCAGGTTTGTAAATTACTTGGTGGTAATCGAAGAGATGAATTTATTAACAAATTTGTTCAGGGACAGGTAACAATATCTCACCGGTCTTACCTTTGAGAAATGCTGATCCAAACGACACTAGGAAAGTTGTTGAATTGGATAAAAAGCGTAGAACAAAACACTGCGCTGTGACAGTCCGTGCTCGGGATGTTAAATCATGTGATGTACTCTCTCTTATTTGCTATAGGAAACCCCCACTCGCGACGCTGCTAATGGGGAGCCTTAGCGTCTGTCACAATCATGGCACAAACAAATGTATAAATTACAGAATAAAACGGCCTTCGGAAATTATCATCTGGCGTCAGGTCAGTTTAACGTGAGACCGCACGTTTGAACAGATGTTCTTCCACTCCTCAGTCGCTTACTGAGGGCTTGGGCAAACTCAGTTGGCGTTCTTGTGGGCATCTGCAATAAACTTAAATGCTAATGAGTGAAACAGCATTAAAGATTTAACAAAACCGTTTATTCTTGTAGACAAAACAAAGAAAATATTAATGCACAATAAAAATGTCAATAAGAAACAAATCAATAAATGTTCAATTATGCGGTGATAAATTAAAAACAAAACAGCGAAAATAAGGCCTTAAGGCAAGCGGGTACCAGAGGTTAATAATCAGTTCACAAGCTCTGAAAGGGTAGATTTAAATATCTTGGTGCAGGCGGTCGGTACGGTATGAGTATTGGAAATCACGAATGCTACGCAACACCAGGGAATACGTTGATGTAAGTGTTGCTCAGTGGTTAGTATTAGCATAAACCAGAGCCCAGCAGATATGTAACGCCCCACGTTACAGTGGATGACGTTACAGTGCTCAACACTGGTGCATGCCAAACCACACACTCTAGTGACAGGATGTAAGGACCTTTCGCAACATTGCGAATTCGCTGGTCTTGTCTGGTGACTAATTCTAGTATACACCAAAGCGGAGCACCTATACAACGCCTCGAAACCCGTAGACTCGTGCATAACACTGATATAAGCCGGAACTATACACTAGTCAGACGGTGTGTGAAGGAATCACGATGTAACCGCTCGGAGTCCATCGACGTTACTTATGAATAGGAAACAGGTAGCGGAGAGAAGCGAAGCTATTAAAAAAACACATACAATATACTAAACAATATATGCTATACAAAGGCGCCTACCAAACTTAAGCTTTATCACGCGTCACTGCTTTGCTCCACCGGTCTATACTGTGGGCTGCTCGTATTTTTTGAATTTAGATTTTAAAACTCTGATACTAAAATATTTTATTTAATTTTCGCTATTTATACACAAAATCCACCCGGTCTAATCACTCTCTGTGTGCTGGCCGCCGTACATAATTTTTCAGACCGGCTTCTCTCATTTACATTGGGATATAGCTTACTAATATGTTTACGTTTTAATTAATCTTAGCTGTTACAAGACCGCGTTATAATTATTTATTGATTTAATTATTTACGTAACAAAGGGTTTTTTTACAGCGCCTCAAAAGATGGAGTCTTTTATGGTCTCCGGGAAGTAAATAAAATACATAGGCGTAAGAATAGATAAAAGCTTAAATTTTAAACATTGTTACAACATAACGGTGGATAGGTCTTTGGAGGTGACAAGACCTGAGAAATATATCACCCCAGAGAACACATATATCTTAATGTACGCAACACCGTGGAATATCAAAGACAAGTCTAATAAAAAAGGATTATGCAGGAAAATAAAAAATGGTGGAAGCATATAATATTACAGCGGAAACACCGATCCGGTTGCGATGGAGCAACACTCGCGTAATCCCGATGCGCTTGATAAAATCGCGGTGGGAAAGGTTTAGTTACTAGAAACTCTTTTTGACCCGTATTCCACACTTTCCATGCAATTGAAGTATTAGATTGATGATAGTTCCTAAACCTTCTGTGACAGACTCTCACTCGCGATGATGCTAACGGAGTGTTGGCGATAGTCACAGATGGCGCAAACAAATATCTTAATTATTACAGGATATAATAAATTTCGAAAATATGAATTCTCGGGCGCCAGGTTCGTTTAACGTGTGACCGCACGTTTGAACCGTTCTCATTGTTCCACCGATTCTCAGTGGACTGCTGAAGGCACGAGTAGATACGAGTACATGAGTAGCCGAAAAATATTCCGTTTGAACCATTCTCATTGTTCCACCGATTCTCAGTTGACTGCTGAAGGCACGAGTAGATACGAGTACATGAGTAGCCGAAAAAGATTCTAACTGCTAATTAAACAGCATTCACCATTTAACGAAATAAAATCTATTCGTCTTCTTATACAATATAAACAAAGAAAGAAATATATATTCTCAATTAAGTGTCAATAATAAACAAATGAATAAATGTTAAATTTAATTAATATCGCATCAATGGCGGTTAGCAAATAAATAATAGCCATTTGATTATAAACAAAACAATATTTGAGCGGTGCAAATAAAACAGTACAAATGTACGGTGATAATAATTACAAAACAAAATATAAGCGGTGCATCTAAATGTGCGGTATTAAAATAATAAAACAGTAGTAATGCGGAAAGCATGTAAAAATAATTAATAATACATTCGGGAAGGCGGATGTAAATCAAGGCACGGCGGTGTTACTGTTGACGAGTGACTAAAACTAACCCTGAGACGCACAGGTTAAAATTATTCACTCATAGGTGGTGTGGAAAGGAATACTAAAGGCGTGTAACACCGCGAGACGCGTTAGTGTTATTGTTGCCGAGCGACTACAACTAACCTTGAGATACACAGATTAGAAGTAAACTCTCTAGTAGGTGGTGTGAAAAGAAATAGTATAGGCGCATAACACCGCGAAGCCCGCCAGTGTTACTGCTGCCGAGCGACTACAACTAACCTTAAGGCGCACAAGTTACAAGAATACACTCTAGTCGTATAGAAAATGGTTGGTGATGCGGTAGGAAGAAAGAAAGCTATTCAAAATCCATACGATAAACAGAACTGTATGATATATGAAATCGCTTACAAAACGCATTATTTTCTCGGCGACTTTTGCTGGCTGTCACTTTGCTTACTATCTCGGCATTGTGCTGACTTGGCTGGTCGCTCTGCTCATTGTCTCGGCTTGGCTGATCGCTCTGTTGGCTGTTGCTGGACGTCTTTCTTAGAGTTCTCCAAATCAGGAACTAAATTACTGTATTCAAAATCTCGCTATTAATAACCCTGAGCCGTCACTCAACTTTTGCCCTGTATACGGGCCAGTGTGTGGCCAACCATACGTCTCTTACTCCCCGATACGGTCTTACTGCATTATTCTATGCAAGCCTCGGTATTAATTCTACCTTGTGTGGAACACAATTCCTCTATCGGCGGCACTAACACTCTATAGTAGAAACAGTCAACCCAGCAGTCAAACATTATTTTGGTCTCGATGCAGTAGGTAACAGTGGAGCGAATTAAGAGCACAAACGCCGCTCGCATATCCGATATCCCTACTTTCTATAACGTACATATTAATCACAGTTAAGCGTGCATAAGCAGTTGCACGCATTCAGCACACAAGCTAGTGCGACAGCGGCAGTAACATATATGGTAAATTATGGTTAGGTCAGAACATGACGACTTCGTATTTTTTATTATTTATAAATAATAAATACGTTTAAATTTATTATTAGTTCAATCAAATATATGGTTCCTGAAACTTATCTATTAATCGATTTAATTTATTTATTATAAAGGATTACTAATTTGATAGATACTTTTATCTTCTAAGTAAAATGCTTTGATACACTTCAAAAAATTAGGAAATTCCGAATACGTAATTTAAGTAATGACCAGAAGTATAATAATTCACAGAAAAATGAGGTGAATCGAAGCAGCCTTGAATGAATTACGAGCAAATGATTAGAAGTATGTGCGGTTCCTCATGACTCGCCCTGTATCATGTTAATTATTTTCACTAATTTGATGTGATCTACAAAAGACTTTTACTTCATACATTTTTTAGGCAATAAAATATGTAATACGTCCGAGTATAGCATACGAAGACTATGTTTTTGCTATAACGCTTACAATAGTCTGCGTCGCTTTTTTCTACATCATATTTGGCGTGGGTTTTTGTATGTGCTCATATAAGGCGTACAAGCCTCGAACGATAGCTTATATGGTGGCCGAAAATTCAGCGGTTGGAAATGAAGCTTCTACAACAGTAGCTGCAATTCCGTCTATGCCCAATAGCCCGAGCACGTCGGCTCTTGGTAGTACCATACCAGTTGATACTGTATTACAAAGTTCATGTAGGTTAAAGATTTTTTTAGGAGGTTTAAGCAAGCAAAGTTTAAGAGTTTCTTAATTTTAGATGCATTTAGTCAAACTGATAATATATCATTGGATGAAACTGAATACGATACAATTATGGAAGCTAGGAATGATAAGGAAATAATTTTAAGTAAACCGACGATTTATTTAAGCGATCTTGCGAGAAAAGATTTTCGAATATTGAAGAAGAAATCTTATTCATATCTATGGCATGTTCTTACCGTTGCCGTATTTTATGGCTTGCCAGTTGTTCAATTAGTTATTACTTATCAAAAAGTAAGTATAAGAAATGATTGATTTTAATAAAACATTACAAATCTTGTACATATATGACGAGTTGACGACGGATCTTTTTTCTCGAATTTATTGTTTACTAGAATTTATTGACAATACACATTTATTTATAAGGTTTAAAAATATGTCTACTTTCAATAAATTTTTGCATCACTGGAAACTAACTTCAACAATATCTTTTCTGTCTGATGGCGCTAGTTATTTTATTTCATTTCTAAGTGCTCCACCATTTTCTTTTTTGTACACCTCGGAACAGATATTTTACACTCAGAAATAAAGTTATGAAGTTTACGTCCTATAAAAGCTCCATAATCTTTTGGACTTGATTTATTATTGTTTAATTTTCTTTACAATACAGCTGTTTTATGATATTGTCGCGTGATAATTTGATGCTCCTGTAGGTTGAGAAAACTCTCAATTCATTCGGGGTCAGAAAAGACTAAAAAACTTTAAACGATGGTAGAACTAAAAATGTTCTATTCGTGCTGAAGGGTGGCGTGGCTCTAAAAGCATCAAATTCACTTTCAACGTTTTACTTATGGATCACAATATTTGAAGTCTGTTAAATAATAGTCCCTTGTATATTCAAAACTGTATAGCAGCTCTGAAGAAGCAAGTTTGGTCAATACATAAATAAGCTCGCAGAATAATAATAAAACAAAAACCAGTGATCAGTTTTAATAATCTATTTCACTAATTAATTATTTATTGTTTTTACAACAATGATTTTGAGGATTAATGAATGAACTTGTCGAATAGAAAAAATATTCATTAATAGTTATTCGGCTAAAATGAATGGTTACACAGATACAATTAAGCTTTTCATTGTCATTTAAATAATATATAATTTTCCTAATAACATAATCTATTCAATCACTAATGGATCATTACATAAAATGTAATAGACTGCGATGGTTATTCATTGTATGTGAACGTAGACTTATCTGCCGATGGTAAAATTTACTACTGATTAAAACATATACATTAAAGATCTTTATTAACATAGAGAAAGTCAAATTAGTTTGTTAGCATTTTATAGAAAAAGTTAATTACTTGATAATGTGTTAGTTAATTACTCGTAATAAAATACTGAATTTATTCAGTTTCAATAGTCAGAATGAAATATAATAATATAGTAACGTTTATTGCTTATATTAATTCATTGTTCATGACGACCCCAGTAGTTGTCTATTAAATATACGAATTTAAAACGCGAATGTATTACTTGTTCACTTGAAGAAAAAATGATAACTAATGGAACTAAAAATTGAAACAGGAACTGCCATAGCTGGCTTAAGATCGCTGTTACATATCACCTTTGTAAATCTAACAACGGCTCGTTGCCGGAGCTCACAAAGAGATGGTTACTCTATACTATACTCGCCCAGATTCTTGGCTGCGAGAACAGTGTTTTTTTTTTCTAACTAGACTAATGGCTATTTCCCCTTTGCTTTAAAGTTTGGAATGTTCTGCTGGCTGCAAGTAACGATTGTAGGGTCGATTGTGCATCTAATAACTGTACCTTGCGATGAGTCATAGTTTTTTATTTCAGATAATGACAATAAGATGAATCTAATTGAATATGCGTTTATATGCTACCATTTACCTCAGGCAGAACGAGATACAGCAGGAAAGGCTCGATTCTAACTATCTTTCAATCTATGACGTCTGCAATTGTATTATGAAATAGAATACGAGAAATTAAAACTAATTAGGACTGAATGCGCATAAGCTGAAAGATCTATCTCATAAATGTTATTCCCATGCACAATTTAACTATACTGAAGAGTCTTAATAATTTACTTCAATACCTATCTCTCATTGCTTGCTTTATTTATTATTTAGGCATGGTATTTAAAATTTAACTTATAAGTGCTGCAGATGTTGAAGTCCTTGATGTTCTAATTGCGTAGCCATTTCTAACGTTACAATATTGTCGACGTTTTGATTCCTGTATTTGGGTTCCTGTTTTTCTGTGTGTACACATCTTCCGCCGAACATGATCCTAGCTTATTCGAAGAAATCCATATTTGCTCCAAAAACAATGCTAAGAAAGTTATGAAGTTCATGTCCAATTTGATTATTAAAATGAATAAAATCTCCCGACTCTTTTGGACTTGATTTATTGAATATATAGTTATTTTACAATGCAGTCACCGTTTCGATTCCCGTATTCGGAATTTCGCATGCTTCCTCTTGAGGCCGCATCATATTTTCAGCATCATCCGCCAAACCTGATCCTATTATTCGAAAAAGACCCTTATTTATTCCGAAAACAATGCTCAGGAAGTTATGAGATGCACGTCCAATTTAATCATAAAAATGTCCGGAATATTTTGGATTTAATTGTCTTAATTTTTGATTAATGTTCTTTACAATACAGTTATTTTACAATATTGTCGACGTCGATATGGATACAATATCAATACAGTTGTTTTACAGTGTTGTCGACGTTTACCGAATACAGCGATCGAAACGTCGTCGATATTGTAAACCAACTTTTATTGATATTGTATCTATATCAATGTCCACGATATTGTAAAACAACTATATTGTAAAGAAAATTAATCAACAATATATCAAAATAAATTTTTTCTTCAAACATTTATTTAGTTATAAATTTTTTCTTAAAAAATGTTAGTCGTATTTTCAGTGCCTGTGCGGATAGCATGCATGTGTGTATGTATGTGTATGTATGTATGTATGTATTGATGTATGCATGCATGTGTTTATGTAAGTATGTATGTGTTTTTTTTTTGTTTTTTTTATGAGGGGAAATACTGATTACGTATGATAGGGTCAGATATTATTGACCCCCTATGTCGGACTCTATCGGGATGACCTATACCGACTAAAACCCCTCAATCTTCCTTCCTTCATATCCCCATGGAATTGCCGCAAAGCATTACTTCACGGGGAAAGGGCTTAGCTGTTCT
>WYDF02067867.1:0-11537 GCA_009867245.2 Adranes taylori
AATTTGACAACATGGAACCTTTTTTATTCGCATAATACAAGGTACTACATGTGAGCAAAATTTCAGCGTCCGAGTTTGAATACAAAATTTCTGAACAAAAAAAATTGCTCCTGCCCGCCATATTGGATTTATAAAAAAATTAAAAAGCCGTTCTGGGTATTCTTAGTATACACCTGTCTGCCAAATTTCATCCAGATCGGTGCCATAGGAAAGATGAAATTCTTGAACATACAGACGTACGTACGTACATACATATATTAGTACGCACGCACATCCACCGAAAATTCCAGTCTTCTTTTAATTTTTTGAGCAAGAAAAAATTTTTTTTTTAACTTTTTATATGAAGAATTGTTCCTTACGATGCTTACTTCCTTTGAATGGAGCACAGAAAAATAGTTACAAATCCAGATTAAATCGTAAGGATGTAGGTGAGATATTTTATGATCTATCGCTAAAAAATTGCCTGAAAAGGTGTGATTTTCGTAAAAATATTTATGACATGGAAAATAATGTAGAAGCAAAATATAATTGCTTCAAGAAGAGTAATTCCGAATACATGGAACAAAAGTACTAGGTCATTTAAGATTCTGAGGAAACTTTGGCTAGTTTTCTAAAGCAGGAATCCAAAATAGTGTAAAGTTGATATCCGGCATACACCGCCAATTAAAAATAAAATGTAATACCTTAGTCAGAAAAACCGCTACTAAATTTGTTATTTGACATAATGAGAAAACATTTGAAATTTTATAACTAAATGTTATGACTATAGGCGTGTCGGATTTCAACTTTAAACTATTTTGTATTCCTTGAATAGTAAATAAAAAGTGCTTATAGTAGTGTAAAACATTGGACTGTTTATTTAAAATTTTTTTAGTTATACGGCAACATTGAAAGAATACTTAACTGGTTAACGATAAATAATTAATAATTATTTATACGTTACTATAAGCGTAAAAGCATGAGTCTCATAGTTCAATGAAAAAATTGGAGGAGTCCAACAAGTGACGCTTTTTAGAAAATAACAACTAACTTAAAGAAGATACAAAATACCGTTTTCAAAACTTAAAAGAGAATAAAATTCCCTGCAAAATTTATATTAACTATTATTTCGAAAAAATCATTCGCAAAGACATTTTTTATTAAATATTTTTAAAAAACTGTCAATTTTCTATACATCCAAACAATATGTAATTTTTGTTCAATACTATTTGCGTTTACTTAAAAAAAAAGAAAAAAGTGCTAAATTACTAAGTTTTGCGTGCAAAATTTGGAAATGTGTGAAAAATTGGGAACACCAGAAATGGAGGGTGAGCGCTTGGCACTGCTTGAAATCCATAGGACATTTTAACCCACATTGAGGAATATCAGGACAGCTTAATGCAACGACTATTGCCATTAGATGAAAAGCTTTTTTTATTTATGTAGAAAAGATTAGAAAAGACAAAGATTACAAATCTTCTATGTTAATGAAAAGTCCGTTTTCAATTTTTTTTAACCCTTTTTTATCGTTTATGTATTCTTATAATAAATGGTGAATGTTTAGGTTCGTAATAATTGTGGCCCGAAGCATTCACCATTATAACATGATATTCTAATTTTTAATGAGGAAGCAAATGTCTTAGAAAGTAAATAATATATGACAGAACACAGACAGAACTCGTTTGGCTTTGAAATATGGTTTAACATTGTATTTCAGTCTTTTGTTTAATAACAAAAGAGCATGCACAGTAAACCACGTCTTAGATTTGAAAAGTTCAGCTTGAGTTGTTAAAATTTATTTTCTTTTTATGAGTTAGTTTATTTATTTTATTATTTCGCCTGTTCTTTTGCTTAATATGTTTCCGTTTTGATTTAGTTTTGGTACTCTATTTTTGGTTCATATCTCCGTATTTGTACTGTAATATCGTTATTAACTTTCTGCTATTACAATTATTGACTATTGCTGTTTTAGTATTAATTTTGTATACAAGAAGTAACGCGTTGGCGACACTTGACTAAAAATAACACCACCTGCCAAATAAATGACGATATGAGACCATATATGTTTGTAAAAAGTGGCATGCCTTATTCATGTCTTATTGGTCCATAGTAAATGTTTTACTTGAGAACCACTGCCAAAGATGGCATTGTAAAATAATATCTATAAATATATATATATATATATTAATGAAATGTATTTTATATAGGACTAGATGATCAACGCCTACAGAAACCTTACTCCCATAAACCAATGATAAAATTTGGTACAACTCCGTTTTCGCACACGGATAGTACGATTGCCAAATACTTCAAAGAGATGCATCATTATATGTCAAACTATAACAAATCGTCCGTGACACAAGGAATCGAAGCAGTTTTAAGCGCGGAAATGGATGCGTTTGTTTACGATGGAACGGTTTTGGATTACCTGACGCAACAGAATGAAGACTGCCGATTGTTAACTGTCGGTTCGTGGTACGCGATGACCGGCTATGGATTGGCATTTCCACGCAACTCCAAATATCTGAAAATGTTTAACAATAAGATGTTGGATTTTCGGGAAAATGGTGATTTGGAAAGACTTAGAAGGTAAATAACTAATTAGTATATAACCTTTTTTGGCATAAAAAAACTTTAAACATATTTAATTTCAACCTCTTCCTAACATATTAACTAAAATTATTCCTCGTATCACCTTACTTCCTTCCCTTGTATATTCTAATAACTAATTATATAACAGCCTTAAATTGACGTCATTAAAATTATTTGTTACGTTTGCATTAAATTGAAAAACATTAATAATATTTATAGAAATATATAATATGGTACTACAGAATTTATATCAGGAAACAAAGAAAATAAACAATTAGCTCCTACTTAACAAAACATTAGAAAGGATCTAAAAATCAATTCATTGGATATATACGAGGTGTGATCCAATAATTCGCGGAATTATCATTTTTCTCGAATAATCTTTATATAAGTTCTAATCTTTATATAAGAATAATCTTTATTTATTCCTATATGTGAACTCCTAATCTCCATCTCCTTCAAAGTAATCCCCATGGACATAATATACTTATTCCAGCATTTTCCAAGTCTTCGAAGCAAGTCTGGAATTCAATTTTGAATGTGGCGTTTAATTGCTTTAGCAATTCTGTCTTGATCTCATGAATATCGGCAAAATGTCATCAATTTATGGTCTTTTTCATCTTCCGAAATAGAAAAAAGTCGCAGGGTGTCATGTTGGGTGAAATTGGAGGAGGCGGAATCATAGAGGTGTTGTTTTTTTTTCCAAAAAAAGCACGAACAAGCAACGAAATGTGCGCAGATTCATTATCGTGATGCAATCGCCTGAAGTTGTTCCTCCACAAATTTACATGTTTGCTTCGGATTATTTCATGTAAACGGCGTAAAATATCTAGCTAATACTCCTTATTAATCGTACGATCTGGTGGCAAGAACTCATGGTACACTCATTCTACGATCTAGTGGTAAGAACCTTCACATTCAAGGGAACTTAGCGAGCTTTTGTCGCTTTGGCTCTTCAGAAAGGTTCCATGGGACGATTGGTCTTTAGTTGCAACGTCATACCCACGCACCCATATTTCATCACCAATTATAATTTGTTTTAGCAATTTTTGATTGTCGTTAATTTCATTGAATAGCTGCTGAGTAGCGGCAATTCGACACTTAGATCTACATTCAACAATTTATACGAGATGAATAATTCTTTAAACTCAAAAACTATTTTAAACATCAACGCACTGTTCGATTGCAAAAAGTAACTGCCTTTGTACTTCCTCAAATTTGAATAATTTTCTTTCTATATCGCCTTTTCTCCACGCGAAGCTTTAAATTTTCCGATCTTGTCTCGCTTTAAGTACCAGAAAACTAAAGTTTGGTCCTTTAAATTATGAGTGATTACAATTACATCACTATTATCAACTTTTGCTCTTGGTTGAAAGTATAAAGTATTTGGGCTGCATGCCTTATAAATATTTTCACATGTAGCCAAAATCGTGCTTAAAGTAAGCTTCAGCACATTATTACAGCATCAAGTTACAATATTAGAGGGTCAAAACTAGCGTCGAGTTATAAAAGTGCGGTAAGAAGGCACGGTATTCCTGGAATTTGCCCGGGTCTCAGTGCTTTGTGAAGATAAATTCTGTAAGCAGCTAGCAATAAACTGAATAGCCAATATGTCTGCAATTGTCAACATGCGATTAGGGAAATATCTATCAGCAAAACAACAACAAATATTTGACAGTTGGAGTTCTACAATCCGCGAAATTTAAAAATTCCGAGCATTAACTGATCATATCTCGTATCCTTTTAAACATTAATATTCCTCATAGTTGTCAGACATTGAAAAATAAACTATGTATAGTATTCTTTTATTTGTTTCATTACAATATTCGCTTACAATAAAATCTAAAACATATGGATAAATATTTACTTATTTCTATTTCATTCTGAAAATGAGATTTTTATTTCTATTTAAATATCAGGTATTGGTTGACGGGATCGTGTAAACCCGGCAAGCAAGAGATAAAAACATCGGATCCGTTAGCCCTGGAGCAGTTTTTGTCCGCATTTCTATTGCTAATGGCAGGCATTCTATTAGCGGCCTTTCTACTCCTTCTGGAGCATCTCTATTTCAAATACGTCAGAAAACATTTAGCTAAAAGCGATAGAGGAAATTGTTGTGCTCTTATAAGTATGTCGATGGGCAAAAGTTTAACTTTTAGGTAAATTTATCCATTAGTTTATTGTGTGTATCTTATTAATAATTATTTAATCGATTTTATAAGCTTAAAAGAAAATTCTTTAAATTTTGTTATCAAGGCTAAATATTTTTTAGTCATAACAATTTTTGGGAAGAGGGCTGACCCAAAATTGTCATTTTGCTATTTGCGTTACTATTTTACTCGGTCCTACCCTAGTTTCAGTGCATTAAAAAATTTAATATTACAACAATAACTATTATGTTTACTTTTTAATACACTAGAGTCTCGTTTAACCGAATTTGATGGAACCAAAGGTTTGTTCTATTAAACGAATTTTTTGTAAGGAAATCGCGTGCTAAGCAGGGAGTACTTAACAAATTAAGACAACCAAAACAACTTATTTTTTAATCTGGTTTAAACAACTTAAGACTAAAAATATTAAATATTGTATTTTCCTAACAAAAGTTTAGTCCAGTCTCTTAAGAAACCCTTTATCTTCTTTTGCTTTACTCTTAATGACCGCGTGCGTGCCGATCGATCTCGAAGTAGTTTTATCATCATCAGTTCTGCTGGGGATGTGTCACATTGCTGTTTTAAATAAAACATCAGTTTGTCAGGTATTTTGATAGCTTCCGTGTGGGTTGGTCCTTTTGGATTGCCGAGATCATATTCGTCAAAACTGTCGGAGTCCTCATTATCTTGAGGAGACGAACATGAATCTACAACGTCATCATCAGATAACATCTGGTGTCCTTGTCCTCGCCACCTTGAATCCACACTGAAACGTTATTAAGCTTTACTTCAGAGCAGCCATCCATAGTCTGTTTAATCTAAAGCAAGCTTGCGCCATCATTTGTCTCTTCAGGTTCAGATCCACTCTCATTCGAAGTCTCCGATATCCAAAGTTTCTTCCATGTTTTTGCTAACACCGTGGATGTGACTTCATCTCACGCGGCAACAGTCATATAAATAACATCTTTAATATTTACTTCTTTCAGCGTAACTGCGGTATGCTTGCGATATTCATCATCATCACTGTCAATGATTTAACCCAGAAGTTTTTTCCCGTACCGTCTGTTCAGTGTTTCTATTGCCTCTTGATCCATAGGCTGGATGAGTGCTGTGACATTAGCTAGGAAAAATAAAACAGAAAAATCAGCGCATTTCAGTTCCTCTGCTCCCAAGTGAGTAGGGGCATTATCAATGAGTGAAACTACCTTAAGAGACAAGTCTTCTTTTTTCAAAAATTTTGTCACCGAAGGTACGAAACTTTGTAAAAACGAATCGTTAAAAATGTTTTATCTTATTCAAGCTACCTTTTGGGTTGCTTAGATTACGGTGAGTGAGGTGACTTTAACATGTTTCAGCGCCCTTGTGTTAGCCGATTTTCTAAACAAAACGAGTGGTAACTCATGTGTTCCTGCGGTATTACTACAAACAAGCAATGTAACACGTTCTTTGTTTTTCTTGTGACCTTTAGCTGCATCATCAATTTTGGAGGCCACTCTTTTATTTAGTAACAATTTATAATTTAGGCCCATTTCATGTGCGCTGTAGATTTGTGCCAGTGTTAATTCCGTATCAGCAAAAATTGTCGGAAATGTTGTTTTAAAAGAGGCAGCAGCATCTACATTTCCTGACAGACTTTCACCAATTATTGACAACTACCGTACTCCATGTGGATCTTTCGATCTTGAAAGCCAGCCTACACTAGCTGCGAAATTAGAGTCCCCGCCTAGCTTTTTGTTTAAAACTAAGGCTTTCTCCATAATTATATGCCCCGATATAGAGACACCATGTTCTCGTTCTTGAGAGAACCATATAAAGAAAGCTTCATCTATGGAGTCATGCTTGGGCTGTGTTGTGAAACCATTTTTGCACAGAAATCCTCTATTTATGCAGGCTCACCTTTATGCAGTCTGAAAATCGCCTCTAGTTTCTTTTGCATACATACAAGAAAGCGTGATCTGTTTTCTGACATATTTCACTGAACACTAAACTATTAAGTCACACAGTAACAAGAAAACCACATGACCATGATTTAAACAGGTAGAGCACCGACTGCAGTTTATAAGCGGTAAACAGAACTGCGTGAGTCCAACACCAGCAACGCTTGCAAGCGATAGCAAACTGCTGGCTGTAATGAACGCGGCCATTAATTCCCGGCTGTATGACGCGCTGTAGAGCCAATAGCAAAAGCTTCTACAGCATGTATCTTACTGTGTGCAGGTGGGGGAGATTTTTAATGCGCAAAGTATGGGTTAGTGTAAGGCAGAGAACGTGTTCGGGAAAAAGAAATGCAAACGTTCTCTTATAATCTCGCATTGTAAACATTCTAAGACGTGCGGTTCAGCACTGCAATGTTAAGCGCTTGGACAGTTTTAAGTGAGTGTTCGTAATAAGCATAATATAGCTAAGAATTGCTTAAGATTTACTATGCATCTTGAAGGCGGGGCATATCACCTGGCATAGTAGATTTCGGATTCTGTACTTTATGTAAAGTGTAACTTATAGCCCACTAATAGATCTTTGTTTTTCTACTGCACTTTTCCCCTACAGTAATATGCAGTATTTTCTGGTTATCAGTAAGACTACTGCTCTTCATAATTTAATAATAAATTTTTATTTTTATTTATTTATTTTTTATTGGGTTAATGTGGAAATGCGGTTGATCGAGTTTCGGTTAAACGCGACTCTAGTGTACTTTGTTTTACAACAATATAAATTTATGTATTTTCTTTAACAAAAGAGGAGCAGTATTCGAAGCACAAGACATATTACGAAATCACAGATGTAGTGATCCAATATGTGATACGCATCTATGGAAAGTGAAGAGAGAACTAGATCTCGCTAAGATGCGATGCAAACAGCTCGAGAAAGAGCTGGAGGCACATGGGATTAAACCGCCTCTAGCATGTAAGCGGTAAGTTTGAATCAAATCTACGTTTATTATATTTTAAATCAATGTCTTTTATTATGTGCACTACGGTTAATCCCAAATTAATTTTTATTGGATATACTTATGTAACCATTATATTGTGACTAGTTCATGATCTGACTGTAGTTTCAAATAGTATAATAATCATATTCCGAACAATTTTTGTAAAAGCATGCTGGCAGAGATTCCTTGACAATATTAAATAACTAATTTATCCTTTGTAATTACGAACAACTATTGAATGTTGTGTAGTTATAAACGTGTTTTATTCTTTTAATTTTTCGTCACATAATAGAAGAAATAATGTAATATTTCTTATAATATAAACGTTAGGAAATCTGAGCATGACTATCCGATTATGCCAAATATTCTGACCTAAGGAAATTTTGTAATATCTCAGCCACTACTGAACTACGTGTTTACAAAATTTGTTTATTTATTGACAAGTTTTGAAAACAATTACTGTCAACAAAACGTTATTCGATGGAAGGAACTATGGGTTATATTCAAAAACCATTTTAAACATAATAAAGTTACTGCTTTGTGACATAGTGGGGTTTAACTTGACGTATAAATTAGGCACAGGCCTTTAACACCAATCAGTAAAATATTTTATATCCTTTTTCTATATAGAGTTACACCCTGTATACAGTTTTGCAGGTCTAATCTTTACTGTTAATCCCTCTTATGACCATGTCATCATTTCTTTTTATTTGGATATATTTTTCTTGCAGTGCAAGAGACGATTTTTGTGCCAGGTCTGCAGTTTCCTGTATTTTATATCTTACATTGAACAATTTGGAGATGTGATTTAAAACTCTACCGCATTTCTGGCAGCTTGGAAAGAATATTGGAACAAATCAAAAGAATTTTCAACTTGAATAATTGAATAAGAATTACACTTGACTAATTCATTTAGATTGAAACCTAAAGAGGGCTCGTATTAATGTACCAATAATGCCCAAAATTTATTGCACTCACTCGTAGAGATTAAAATTAGGTAAAAATAAGCCGCGAGATAATAATGCTAAAAATTAAATCGTTTATTCTTACAAATAATTAACAATACAAACAGAATAAATTAAAAACAATTATGATACAGTTAAAAATGATAAAAATCACGTGAAAAAGAATGTTGAAATTAGACATTAAAAGAAATATTGTCGCGTACATTTCAGAGGAGATGGTTGCTCTCAGACGTGACATTCGTGAGAGTGGGGGTTTTTAGTATATGGGTTATCGTAGTGTCCCCGCGCTCAGTCTTAGGTACTTGGATCGATTATTACTTCTACAAAAATGCACTTTATTTTGATACTTACATTAATAAAAATTATAGTTTTCCTTGGGCAGGAAATACAATTATAATCCATGTTCATCCCCACTAAACGAATGAAACACTCGATTTAACCATTAGAAGAGTTACGGGAACTTTGCTGATTTGATTAAACTAAGCCAACATATATTTAGTGCGTTCTTCCTGTCCCTAACAACAACGAGATGTCCTTATGAATTGTAGCTGATAAAAATAAAAGAAAGCTGTTAAACTTAAATAGTTGTATTGGCACGGTGTTAAGAAATTCATACATGCGATTAAGTAAAATATGCGTTCATACATATAATTATAATAAAATAATAGGTTAGTTATAATCAAGTAATGTATAATAATAATTTAGAGTAAATGGAAGTATATCTGCTTGTAATGTAAGCAAACTTTTAATTTATAATAGGTGCGTAATATCAGTAGTTTCATGGTTTATAAATCCGATGCTTTCACACTGAGCCACAAGCCCGCTGGTTTTAGAAATGAAATTCGTAATATGAATTATTACTCTTTAAATGAACAGCAAATATTCCAAGTTTACATGGAATATTTGCTGTTTATAATTGTTTATTTATAACTGTTTATAATTGTTTGCTGTGTTTTTGCAACATTATAAACAGCAAAAATTCCATGTAAACTTGGTTGCATTTAAGGAGTAATAATTCATATTACGAATTTCATTTCTAGAACCAGCAGGCGTGTGAATCAGTGTTGAAGCATCGGATTTAAAAGTCGTGATACTACTGATAAAGAGGATGCTGATGATCCCTTACAATAATGGGTGAAATGGTGCCATACATCTTGAACAAGCCTTTGTTAAGACATTTACTGGTATGTTTACTTACATTATGCAGCTATTATAAATTAATAATAATTTACTCAAAATGTCGTATATACATTATTGGTTTATTTCCTAAGTAATTATTAATAAAGTTACTTACAGTTTCTCTTGTAGTTTCTACACAAACTTATTTTATAGCAGTTGCTTTAAACAATCCTTTTGCTATTGGTTTAGATTTTTGCTAATAATTAGACTTATTACTTCCGATTTAAGTAAATTTAGTTGGTGCTTCGTTCGACCGTAATTATTTTATTTTGTCCCGATAGCCGTTTCTACTAAATGCGACACTCTAATTTATTCATTACTTTATTTAAAATTAATTATAACTTACTAACTTAATATGAATCAAACCATGGATTTTACGTTCAAAAATCAGACCGACAAAGCAACTGCTAAGTCAGTACCCGAATCTGTCTTGTGTTGAGTGTATAGAAGGTTTTCAACGTTTCTTGCAGTTTACTAAATTCCCACTCACATTACATGGATTATCCATACTAATTTTCCTACTTTACCTATGAACCGATTACCTATGAACCTTACTCTGATAATTGTCTTTTGCTATGCTCTGCTCATCACTCTTGATCCATTATTTGTTAATCAGATCTATTCTTATTGATAGCGATGCTACTAGTTATCCAATCAGAGAGTTTCACTGCTCTTACCTATAATTTGTATCATTTACTATACTGACGTCACTGATTTTATTTCTTCCGTCGGAAAGTAAACTGCTCTTCTACCACTCTCAGGATAAAATACTTACTTAGCTGATATGTAAATAAGATGTTTTAATTGTTTTTAACTTATCCCTAATTTCCTGAATAGGGATAAGTTTTAATTTCCTGAATAGAAGTTTGGATGAACCTCTAAATGTTAATTACCATTTGTCTGGCTTTCACTAGCATACAACATGTTTAATCTTAACAACTCTTCTCAAAGCCTACCCGTCTTGGATTGCTTGCCTAATTTATAAGTATCAACTGCTCAATCTCTCTAACATCAAACTAAACAGGAACGAGGGCATTTTGCCTCGTTACAATATCTTATAATAAATTTGAAGTTCAATGAAATATATTGAGCAAACGTATTTGATCAATATTGACTAATGCACATAAACTGCCCGTATTATTGTTTTATTCATTACAACTACGTTTGTCTGTTAAAGTAAAGAACTTGCTGGGTTAGTGAAATGAGTCCTAGACATGTCGTATAGCATAATTGTATTTTAGTTTTATTTATCTTTTAAAATCTTATAAAATTAATATAATAACATTCATCAGGTAATAATTAAGAAATTAATAAGACTTTATGGCCTTAAGAGGTAATAATTAAAACCTTGAATTAATTAAGAAATAATATAAAATAAATTAGTAAAATTTCCAATAAAAAAGGACACTAATATATTTTAGTGAAATTTAAATTATAAAAATTGTTCCATGTTCATCCGTTGTTAAACATACATTCTTCTCCCAACATGTTCAATTTCTATTTCATTATCTTTTACTAGATGATAACCCGTCGTAAAACGACTATCCTTTACCAGGTCATATTTTATTTAAATGTAATTACAAAATTTGACATTTAATTTGACATATTAAATGGCACAAGAAAAATCACAATATAAGTAGGTCAAAAGCGTTCCAGACAGACGGAGAGACAAAGCTAGACGTTTATATATAAGTATATTTAATTACGTTCAAGTGATTTATTTATTTCTTACAATGATTCCAC
>WYDF02067878.1:0-11537 GCA_009867245.2 Adranes taylori
TCTGACCGGGGGCCCCTTCCGGCTGGGGGCCCGTGGCATTTTGCCGACTTGCCACCCTGTAGTTACGCCACTGCCACTTGCCTATCAAATTTCTGCAATCGGTCCAATAGATTACGAGCAATTCTTGAACATACATCCATACGTACAAACAGACACTGAAAATACGCCTTCCTTTTAATTATTTCACCAAGAAAAAAAATTCGGAAAATTGTTCCTTATCATTGAAAGAACGTTTGAAACAATTTCAGTGATTTAAACACAAGAAACGTACGAACTACTAAGGTAAAATAGAGAAAATCTCAAAACATGAATCCTATATCTCCATAGTTAAAAGGATACGCCCGATACACTGATTGACTGACTCACTGATTCATCAACGTCCAGCCCAAACCCTTAGACCTAGAAAGTTGAAAATTGCGTAAATGCTTCTTCTCATGATGTAAGCACCCACTAAGAGGAGATTTTTCGAAATTCGACCCCAAAGGGGGTTAAACTTTTAGGCTATTTCGGAAACGCTTAAACGTAGAAGCTTGAAATTCGGCTGTAAGACTCTTTGTTGAAATCTCTTCGAGACGTGTAAGAAGAAATTTTGATTTTCTGTTTCTAAAGGGTTAAAAACTGGGATGGAAAGTGTATAAGACAAAAATTAAAATTACCGTATCTCAGAAATCAATTAGCTTAGGAAATTCGTATTAGCTAGGTGTTACAACAAATATTCGATGAATATTCCACTTTTGTTCGACGATTGTCTGCATTAACATTGGTACGAATCAGCGAACAATACTTAGACCAGTTGAGACTTTAATCGATTTCGTTTTGTTTAAGTAAAATCGTCGTTCACCCAAAAGTACACTTTCAGTTTTTATATTTTCCTCGTGTTGGTTCCTAAGATCGTTGAGCACTGCATCATTATCCATACCTTCATCATCATAATCTGGTTGTTGCTGCTGCTGCTGCTGCTGCTGCTGTCGTTGAAATGGTAAAGGCGGCAACAATTGTTCCATCGCGCGATTTTACACTTTTTTGTTTTTAACGAAATCAATTAAATCTACAAGCGACTACGACGACGACGGTAAAACTAAAACTGAAAACTAGAACTTCAGACTTTATAATAATCAAGCTTCCCACTTCTTATTCGATGTGTCAGCGAGCGTTTTCAAGGTTTAAAAAAATAATCGTCCCTTATCATCGCAGCCATTTCCTGTTATTCTGGATATTTTCAAGGTTTTAAACGATTATAATATTTAACGAATTCATGTTCGATCATGTTGAAACCGCAAAAGTATTCTCGCACAAAATATATTCCTATTTGTTCTGGAACAGCAACAGATATGATTATTCATGATTATTCACAACATGATTATTCACACGAACTCTCACAAAACGCCTAATTTTCTATCTCTCTTCGGCTCTTCTATCTCTCTTCGGTAAATATCTCGACTAGACACAGCCATATTCATTTGAAGTTTAAACGAGCACCGGTACTCTCGTTATTTCAATACTCTGGTATACAAAAATGTTCAAAATTTTGAAAAAACGATGATATATATATATATAATTGAAAGTTTCTATTTATAACACTACCACTCTGTTTATCGTTAATATCATATCTGTGCTGTATTTAATTAAGTTATTCGTGTAATTGTTCTGTGTACATAGAAAATACACTATATCTCGCGTCATGTTTAACCATATTATACAAAACATGTATTGAAACAATGTTAATTAGTGTTTTAGACAAGATGCATACATGCAAGATTTGCAGTAAATCCTATCAATATTTACACGATTTAAGGCGACATGAGAAGACGAGTTGCCGTGCCACAAATCGCATCGCATCGCTTGCCCGCTCTGCGATGCGACTATTACTAGACCAGATAATCTGCTAAAACACCAACAACGAGCGCATGGAGATGTCAAGATTCCTTGCGACGACTGTTCCGGATGATGATGACAAGTTCCGGCGCTGAATGGATTGATCATGTTAAGACGCATATACGGCAAGAAAACGAAACATTGACATCTATACCATCAACATCATATGGTAATATCGAACTATCGAAAGCAAAGATGCCACGTCTAAATTGCGCAGAATGTTCTATTGACTTTAGGTATCGGAAAACATAAACGGACATATAGTCAATAGAGCATACTAATAAACAATTGGATCCATTGGCAATGGCATGTTCTCGGTAAGATCTGGATATAAGAATCGTGTTGTATCATATCGGATTGAAGCACCGTCGATTTCTGATGATACAACTTTTACATCAATAAAGCCGGCGGTGCTGAATTTATGGCAAGAATATATATTCGTCAATAAAATCCATTAGACAAGTATAAGACGAAATTTTGAGTTTTAGCTTTTGAAGGGTTAAAAGCGGGGATCATATCACTATATATAAAAGGATATGCCAGATACACTCACTGACTAACTCATCAAGCCCAGCCCAAAACCCTACTCCTAGAAACTTTAAAATTTGTCAAAGGCTTCTCCTCATGACACAAGACCCAGTAAGAGGGGATTTTTCGGAATTCAAGCACAAAGGGGGTTGAAAATGGGGTTAAACGGAAACTATTTCGGAAACGGTTAAACGTAGAAGCTTGAAATTTGGCTGAAAGACTCTTTATCCGATTATAACCATTTGGCACGTTTAAAACGAAAGTTTGTATCTCAGTTTTTGAAGGGTCAAAAACTGGGGTAGAAAGTGTATAAGACAAAAATTAAAATTAACGTATTTCAGAAACTAATTAGCTTAGGAAGTTGCAATTTGGCAAGAATATTCTTCGTTAAAAACCATTAGATGAAATTTTGATTTTCAGCTCTTGAAGGGGTAAAAGCGGGGATGATTTTGAGCAAAAATTAAAATAATCGTATTTCGGAAACCAATTAACTTAGAAAGTTGCAATTTGGCAGAAATATTCTTGGAGATTAATGTTGGAAATTAGGGTTGGGAGGGAATGAATGGAAGGTTGATTCAGGTTGGCAGACTTAACAGGATGTTTTTGACAATATACGTGTAAAGGGTGGAAGGAATTTGAGAGTAGAGTGAGTGAAGGGGTTAGGATGTATTGGGATTGTACTAGACAGTTTGGATATTATGGGGGATTGGAATGTCCGTATTGGAGAGGATGGTGCTAGATATTTGGGAGGGGAAGAGGTATATATATAGAGAACGTCAAAGGATAAAGTGGTGAATGGTGTGGGGCAAGAATTTTTGAAATGGGTCGAGGAAGAAGGTAGGTGTGTGGTACATGGTTGTACGGGGCGTCAATGTGAGGGGATTTGATATTTAAACGGCACGGGGTGATTCTGTAGTGAACTACGTGGTAATGTGTGAGAATGCTGGGGAGTGTTTGGAGAGTATGAGTGTTGGTGAGAGGTGTGAATCTGATCATTTCCGGATCTAGTCGGTCTGGAAGATAGGTATGAATGAGAATGGAGTTGGGGATGATAGGAATGATGAGGATTCTGGTGAAGGTATATATGCATGGAGTCATGAAGTTAAAAGAGATTTGGAAAGAAGGAAGAAAGTTGAGTAGGAAAGTTTGTACAGTGTAGAAGATGTTACATGGAGTGATTGTAGGGTTGCTTGAAAGAAAGAAGAGGAGGAGAAAATGTGGTAATAAGGAATAACTTATGTTGGAGGTTAATGAGGTGTGGATAAAAAAGATAAAGAAGGTTAGGGAAATTTTGAGGAAAGTGAGGGATGGTGTAGCTGAGCGGGAAGAGTATCATGGAGGAAAAAAGGAGTATAAATTATAGGAGATAAAGATTAGGGAGAAGGCGAGAGGAAATGTGAACGAAAAAATTAGTAAAATGAATGGTAAATGAATGATTTGAGAGTATGAAAAAGGTTAATAGGAGGATTGTATGGTTGACCTGTAGATGGCGGGAAAAGATGAGAGGAGAGGGGGATGTTGTGGGGGACGTAATAGAAGTATGAGAGATGTAGAGAGGCAGGAGACTTACTCTGGTAAACTTAATGAAAGCAGGTATAACAGGTGGGTTATGGATGAGGAGGTTATGGCTGGGTACTTAGCAACAGGATCAGGTATGGGAGAAAAAAGAATAACAGCTAGGTTTAGGTGCGGGAGTGAGGAAGAGGGCAATAAATACTGCATGGAAGAGGAAGAAGGAATGTCTAGCATATGTGTAAGAAAGGAAGAGAATTGCAACCATTGTATGAAGGATTGCGAGGGTATTGAATGGAGTGAGAATGACGAGATATTGGGAGAAAATTTGAGGATCTATTTGGGAAAAGATGGTAGAGGGATTGATATCATGAAGAGGATTTTGGCTGAAATAATTAGAAGAAAGTAGATACGTAGGTACGAAGAAAGTAGATACGTAGATACGAAGAAAGTAGACTAATTAGAAGAAAGTAGATACGATGGAATAGAAAAGGGAAGGAAGGGGTTTAAGGGTTAGTCAGAAGGAGGGCGGTTGGACAAGAGAAGCATTGCTGTATAAGTGACGAAGAGAGATGGGGATGGGAGAATGGAAAGGGTACGGTTGCTGCGGCACAGAGGTAGGCTTATGAAGTAAGGTGTGTAGGTGAGGAGGAGGGGTAAGTGAGCGGACATCTGAGAGTCGAAGGCGAACGGAATTATGGTGTAAGGATAAAGATCTTCCCTTCTTGCTGGAGGGGTCCTGATTTAGAGAAATTTATTTTCGGTTGTATTATTAGTTTAGATGGGAAGTTCTAATGTTTTATATAACTTATTGTAGGAATAGTTATTATGTAATGATGTAATGTAAGCGAATTCATATGCCAATAAAGGTTTATTTATTATTATTTATTTATTGTTTAAAGTGAAAACACCATTCAGTCGCATAGATATAAAGCTATAAAGCTACATAATAAATAAAAATTGTTTTTATTCAATCAAGCCAATATCCTAGAGATAAAATGATAACAAATATTTAAAAAATAAGGATGGTTTCACTTATAAATTAATAATTTTCAATGATTACATAATTTTCTATGAATGAAAAATTTCTTATTTTATTCATTTTATAACTGACTTCTTTTCTTATTTACATACTTGTATACGTGCCTCTTCTATTCCAAATCTACCTGCCTTTATCACCTCATAAATAATTTTTATTACCAACTATAAAAGAGAAAATGTGCTAAGAAACAGTATAAATGTGCCTGTTTCCACGATATTCGCATCATCGCTTGGAAAAGTGGAATATTTGCGCAAGAAAAAATGCCGTAAACCAATTTGTTCAATGATTTTTTTATTGTTATGATCGAGTATCCAGGCGAGTGTTTGAAGAAATATAGACTGATCGAGGCGTATGTCTTATTTTGTATAGTTATGGCGTTAAGTTAGATTTTATTTTCAAATTGGGCGTAGATATTGAAAGAGCTAAAGCAACAATAAAGTTTTATTGTTAATACTATAAAACTTAATCGCTACAGTAATTATTATTGCTCTGAAACTGGAACTTATATCGTCATTGACTCTAGTTTCAGTAGCGGAGGGTAGGGCTAACATTATAATTCTAATGTGCGATTTAATAAAGTTTAGATCGAGATAACTTACAATATTCAAAAGCACTGAACAGAGGCGTTCAAATAAATATAGTAGAATGTTCGGATCTACAAACTTCAAAAATAATAAGAATGGATTTCCACGTAGATGATGATCACAGATGATCACATACCGCTATTGATAATTTGGGGACATATACTCCATAGAAGGCCAAACAGTTGGCCATAGCTGTTGCTAGCATCTTGAAGAGTGGATATATTGAATTATGCAAAACGGCTAGCAACAACCTATATATTATCACCGAGCTGAAAGGGGATATAGTGACTAATGAAAACATAGTGTTTGGAGACACAGCACAAGCATACGGTGTTTGTTGTTGAATCATAGGTCAGATGCATTGAAGTATAATCTTAATGGAACAAATGAGAAATACTCTCTGGTCCATATTAAAAATTTTTGATCCTCTTGGCCTGCTTTGCCCTAATCGTAGCAAAATTACTTCTACATTCTTTATTGCTTAGTGGAATAGATTGGGATAAAACAGTTGAAATCAATAAAAAACGTAGACAATTTAGGGACCACCTATCAGATATGAAGCATATTGAGTTACCGCATCAAGTTACCTGTAATAGGCCAATTTGAATGCAATTCCAAGGCTTCAGTGATACATGCTACCCAAAGTTAAGGCGCTTGTATATATGATCAATATCTGAACACAATGACATTCAAGTAAATTTGTTATATGGAAAGACAAGAAGACTTACTTACTTGACTTAATTCCTTTTGCTCTTACGGCTTCGACGAAGTTTTCCAGCGCACTCTATTTCTAGGGAGGACTTTCAGCTTTGCAAAAGTCTTCCGTCCTTTTTTGCCTCTTCATTTACAGTCCTTCCCCATTATGTTTTTGGGCTTCCACGTTTCCTTTTTCCCTGTGGATTCCAGAACAAAGTATGTCTTTCTACAGCATCCTGGTTGTTTTGGAGGATATCACTTATCCACCTCCACTTTTTCTCTTGACTTGAATGGAGTTAGATTCCTCTCTTGTTTGGTTCCAAAGATCTTCATTGGAAATCACATTTGGCCAGAAGATTCGGAGATGTTTTCTGATGCATCTATTCACGAAGACCTCCAAGCTACTGTTGATTTTGGAGGTGACCCTCCAAGTCTCATAACAGTAGAATAAGCACTGCTTTCACATTGATTCTTTGGTCGTTGTGAAAATCTCTCTTGTCCTCCAGAGTAGATACAGCTGAATGAGGGCTCCATTTGTCTTTTAGATTCTTGTTCTGACATCTGCAGCTGCACCACCATCATGTGTAACCATGCTTACAATATACGTGAACTCTTCTACATTTTCCATGCTTTCATTGTCCACTCTCAGCGTTCCTACATCACTTGTACTTATCTTCATAATCTTTGTCTTGGATGAGTTTACTTTCAGACCCACCGCATTCAAGGCCATGAAGTTTCTTTTCCATGATTATGTGAGAGTTGGCATATATTATCTGTAAAGTCTAGATCCTCCAATCGTTCAGTCAGCTTCCACTGTAAGCCCCTTTTTTCCATCCCTGATTTTCCTCATTACCTCAGCCAGAACCAAGGAAAAGCTTGTTTGGCACAGAAATAGCGTCTAAAAACAAATAAGTTGCCATGCATTGTATTATGTGTAACACACATCCTGTCACTGTTTCTTACAAAGTTGAAGCCTTGTATTGAGAAACTATTTGATCAAATTATATTATGGTGTGATTCAGCCATAATACTTGAATGGGTAAAATCACCGCGGTGATTATTAAAGACATTTGTAGGTAACTGCAAAGTCGAAATACAACAACACAAAAGTGATGCCTTATGGAAAGAAGTTTAATTGAGACAGAATTAAGCTGACATCTTATCACATGGAGCGTTTAATCAAGACTTGATAAAATCAACACTCCGGTAGAATAGAGCACTATTTCTTATAGATGCTACAAGACCTGGGACAAAAAAACTGCAGTACTTACCTGCGATAAAGAAGTTGGTCTGTCACTTTTCTCAAGATATTTATCACTCATAAGACTTGTGAGAATAATAGCATGGTCTTTACGATCCATATTTAATTGTTTGATTAATCGAGAATCGTATAAAATAAAATCTTTGACTGTTTCTGTAATCAACAGCCGAAACATGCATAGTAGGAGTAGGTGGACGACTGGAGAATAGTAGATTTGGTTACCAGAGAAAGCATCCAGTATTGTTGCCCAAAAATTATCGGTTCATTTTATACCCCATAGTGCTCTTCATGGCAATGTACATTTAGTCCTGTCAACAGGGAGACAAAAGGTTTGGCCTATTGCAGGCAGAAATCAAGCATGAAATACAGTACATCCATTTGTGAAATTGGCAAAATTATTCAAACATTTACCACAGTTTCGATTATCTGGTATATTTCTATTTCACACAGTTGGAATCGATTAAGCAGGTTCCGTTTTTATTAGGGACAAAATTGGACGAATCGCAAAAATTACCAAATTAAATTTCCAAAAATTATCAATTTGTTTATAAAATTCACTAAAAGTTGGTCTCCAGCCTTAGAACCGGAGGATTTGTTGTGACATTTATAAGTGAAATATTCTTGGTTGTTGATAAGCGCATGTGTACTGGCAAAATGGAAGTAACTATGTTGGCGCTCAATCGGAGTTAAAGGAATTATTGGCCTTCTTGAAAAATGTGCAAACTGGTATTTGGGGACATGTACACTATGATAATGCAAATGGAGGCAGTGCTCATTTCCCGAACAATTTCACATTTCACCACTGATCCTAATGATCTATTTCCGGTGACTCCCGCTCAGCACGAATTAAGATGCAACGGACTAAGTAGAATAGGCCCTTAATAAAGGTCCACAAATAGGTTTCATCCAAATTCCACTCCTTACTCCAACATATCAGCTAGATATCCAAGATATTAGTAACCGCCGGCATTAAAAGTACATCGATTTCTAATGTCGAGAATTTGTCGGAGGCGGTAGTTAGTGACCCGGTTGATAGTAGCTCTTTAGACACATCAAAATCACCAAGTTTATGAAGTTTTCATCATACCAACCTTGTTTTTCTAAGCTTTCATCTTCTGTGCCGACGTGATTATCGAGGGATCTTGTATCATCTCCTTCATCAACTGATCTTAGTCAGTGTTCCATGGTGGACCAGATTATTCTTTTAATCCAATCAGCTCACCAGAACTCTATGGAACATATTTTATCAAAAGTATACAGTGCAATATTGTCTCAATCAAGAAAGATGTTTTTCTCCGGGTGTTATCGGAGATCGGCCGTTGAGAAAGTCCTTCGTTTTTCTTTGTCCTTCGTTGTTTTTATTTCTGTTTTTGGTTTTTCATTTTATATATATACTTTGTTTTGCTTTCTCTTCTGGGCTTAGTGATTTCAGTATATTTTATTTTGTGTTACTTTGACCCTCCTTTCCCTACACTGGTTTGTTCATTTTGTTTTTTATTAGATAAGTTATTGGTAATAGTATTGTGCAATGGAATAGTAGGAGAATTATTGTTATTGAAAGCGAGTTTTCCAATCCAATTTTTTTCTAAATCCAACTTAGCCGTTAGCAAGACTTATGTTAATCTCGATTGCATTTCCAATATTCAATTTGTTTTGGTACAAATATCAAATATTTGTTTCTATATTATATCACCAGCGAGGAGATCGTTTTTATGAACGATGATTCGCTTATTAGAACTAATACTCCTTCCCAACAAAGAAGTTCGGTGGATATCAAAATTTGTTCTTCTGATTTATAACAGCAACGGAATTTGTTCGATGATTCTTATAGTAGCGGCCATTTTCCCATCTTGCTTTCTATAGATATTCCGGTTATCGATTTTCTAGTGACTCGTTTAAATTTCAGGATAAAGAAGAATATCAAGAAAACTGATTTTGCTGACTTTATAAGTTTTTTTCCCATTGTGAATCACGCATTGTCGATTATGAGAGTTTATTGTAACTTTTTAATCTAGCTTCTGGTCTTTTATTCCTAATTTTCCTATGTTTACAAAATTTGCGACTGGTCCTTGATTGGACAATGAATATAAAGGTCTCCTTAAGAAACGCAAATGTTTTCTTCTTAAATTTAAGCATCTTAGGGATTGTTCTTTGTACTTACAGTTTAAGAGAGTCTGTGATTTGATGCGTAGAACAATTAAACAGAAGAACAAATCCAGTTTCATTAAATTTTGTGAATTACTATCGAGGGTTTCTCCCATTTCTTCAGAGTGGCATAAGATTAAGGTTTTCTCATCTGAATGGAGGTATTCCTGATTCTTGTAGAAGTCAGTTTCTTTATTTCCTTGCTCCTCCGAACATATTTCAGCCTGTCCTCTGAAATTAGAGGTGGTTAATTCCCATTTTCTGCTCTTTCCTTTTTCCTTAGACTGTTTCAGACTGTACTAATAAGGCTTCATAAGTGTCCGAGCGATTTAGCCACATATACCATACGATGCATTTTTGGCACTTTGACATTGACAATTTTTAGTCGCCATATTTGCCTACGACGTTGTCCGCGCCTCCGGCAAGGCCAGGTTATGCCTACTGCGTTAGACTGTATACTCGACTCTTCTAAAGATAATTCGCCTGGTTTGGATAATATTTCATATTTAATGATTCAAAATGCTCCTCTAAATACGAAATTGCGCATTTTGAATGCTTTTACTTCAACGGTTAGTTCGGCATTTATTCCTGATTACTGTCTCGATTTTATTGTCGTTCCTATTCTTAAATCTACTAAAAATTCTCAAGTATTTTCTAGTTATCGTCCTTTTGCGTTCTCATCTTGCTTGAGAAAAATTTTTGAGCATTTAATTAACATTGAGTTGGATTGTTTAAAGGAATAATATTTTAAATGAATCACAGATGGGTTTCCGAAGGGTTAAAAGTGCGTTGTATTGCATGTGTATTCTTTATTGTGGTCCTAAGTTATCGTTCATTAAGATAGAGTTTTGTGTGTTCTATTATTGATATCTCTAGTGCCTTTGACACTTTGGTTCATTCAGTTTTGCGTTCGATTTTATATAGGCTTGGGTTTCCGTTGTCAACGGAATCATAGAATTCTGATGACTAGACTTAGGTAAACGATTAGCATTCGCGTTCCCACAAATGTTCGAATGAGAAGGGATTCCACAAAATTGAATATTGCAATCCAATCTGGAAGCGCTCTGAAGGCTGTCCCGGATATCAGGAATTAATTTACTATCATTGGAATAAAATCCAACTTGTCCAAGCATCTGAGAACGACGCTCATGGAATCCGAAAATACAACCGAGGATTTGATCCCAAACAAGATAATAAGATATACATTTGAACGACCATAGGCTTTAGCACAAATCACATTACAATAATCAAGAAATCTAATAGCTAATTCAGTTCGGGGATTCCGACAAGAAAACGCCTATAGTAGCCGAATTAGGACAATAAAATAACGACTCGTCCGTGTAGAACTCCACGTAACCTGGATAATAAGTATTTTTAAAAGAACTTAATCGTATCAGCAATATATTAGCATCGAAGTATCTTATAGGCATCCTAAAAAGAAGACACTCATTTACGTAAGGAAAATCATAACCTACTTTATCCACTATCGTCGAATTTTTCCTGAAGGCTACAAGTAAAATGTATATCCCTGTTGCTCTCTAAGGATGGTTTAACAGAGTATAATTTAATTCCCCGATTTTTTATATACTAAAGAATTTAATTAAGAACCATGCTTAATTAAATACTTACGAGCTAAGTAAATGCCCCTTAAAGTTGACATATTTCCGAGCGCTTACATTGTTAACGCTGGCTAAACCTATTCGCGCACGCCATAACGATCGCCTGCAACCAATTACACGCAACAACAGCGAGCGCAAGACTACGCTTGTCTGCACGCACAAATGCATGCTTCACTCTGTGGTCTACACTAGCAGTGAACGATTTGTAACGATGACACGTATGTCCAGTATTTCCTGTCCAGTATGTCCAGCTCTCTACTAAAGAAATTACTTAC
>WYDF02067889.1:0-11537 GCA_009867245.2 Adranes taylori
TATCTACATCATTTGTTTTAAGGTTGCACATCACTTAAATTGTAAACATGTTTAATGTTTAATTCGCGAAACGTGTCATTAATGTTATTTAAAGCGTATATCAAATATCCACAATATATTTTAGTCAATTATTATCACCTTGGATTATGTCTTATTAAAACAATGTTATTTAATGTTTCTTCACAATTAGCATACGCGTATGTTTATTATAGAACATTGTTATATACAAGTAGTCCTCTGATACTACCTCAATAGGCCGCTTAAGACTTAAGAATTAAAGTCCTTGCAAGCAAAAAACTCTCTTCCAAAACAAAATACAAGCAGAAAACCCTGATTATATAATTGCCAAAAAGAAATGGAAGTAGATACAAGCAATGCTGCCGAAGAGAATAATAATAATGAAATATGCGCAGAAAATAATTAGGATAGAAGTAGCAGTACCCCAGAAAAATCGTTTCAGATCTAAAAAAAAGCCAAAGAGATCAAGATAAATGGAATAAACATGTTAACTACAAGAGTAGATAAAATGGGCTTAAGCACAAATTAAAAAGAAGGGAAAATAAAACATGGATTTCCGATATGCAAGGACCTGCAAAAAATTTAAACCTGGTTGTAACTGCAAGTTGAGTACAGATAACAACACTAAATGAAAATGTTTTTCTATTAATGATAGTGCTAGACAAGAAATATTCAATAATTTTTGGCTAATAAAATGGGGTGAGATAGAGCATATGTAAACACACTACTACTTGTAAAACCAACAACAAGACAAAGGGGAAGGCAGGAAATTTCTAGAAGACAAATGTTAATTAATTTTGTTTAAAACATGTTTGCAATCATACTAGAGTATGCAAGAAGAGGTTTTTAAACACACTCTCTGTTGGAAGTGAGCTAAATAAGTAATAAATAAAGAACATGCCCATAATCCGCCTAGTAACAGAGTGGGAGTCAAAAAGGTAATTGAATTTTTGGATAGATTACCCAAACTAGAATCCCATTATTGTAGGGCCAAAACTTCAAAGCTCTATTTGGCAACAGTATAGTACTCAAAGTCACAACTGTATAGAGCTTATAACGAAAACTTTTGTGAAGAAAATATTATACAATCAATGTTTCGAACCATCTTTTCCATAATTTGCGATCAGCAAAATTTATCGCTATACCAACCTAAAAAGCACAAATGTCATATTTGTGTAGCTAATGAAACATAAAGTAGTTCTCAAGAAGAGTATGATTTTCATCTTATTATATAAAAACGACAGTAAAAAGATATTGACAAGGAATCCGATAATGAAGTTTTTGCTATGGATTTGCAATTTGTATAACACTCTGTATTATAAAACTAAACTAATCGTACACAACTTTACAATTTATTATCTAAACCGCCAGCGATGTGAGTGCTTTGTGTGTAATGATACACAAGGGGAAACTAAGAGCCAATGAGTTTTGTAACAATAATATTAAACTTCCTTAAAAATAAAATTGAAGCTAGTCCTGTTGATAAAAGACATGATTATATTTTGTAGAGCGATGAATGCGCAGCCCAGCAATTGAAAATTACGTAATTACAATACAAAAATACCTACAAAAGGGTCATCATAGCCAGATGGAGGCTAATAGTATGCATTCGACAATAGAAAGAATGATTGGAAAATCTAGGACTATTGTTCCTGCTGATTAGTGAACTGCAAGAAAGATTGTTTTAAAAGTCCCTATAATTCAGAATACGTATGCCATAAATATTTTATGAACATTGAAGGAAATATAAACTTTATTACATTAATTTGACCTGGAAGAAAAGTGAGAGATCTTCAGGTAGTTGACTTAAACGCGATGAAGTACACCAACAAAAATTAGTTTTTTAAATTAAGACATTCTGAAATTTTCCCATCCGATTGCCTCTAACCCTGAAACTTGTAAGACTTCGACACCTTACCTCAATTGCGCAAAGAATTCACATTAAGAAAGAAAAATTTCAGCATTTAGAGCAATCATCCTAATCTTGTATACAATTATTATAATTATGTATCTCCTATTTATTATCAAGAACGTAGCAATGTACGTATCTTCATTATGATACGTACGTATCTTCATTATGATACGTGCTTCAAAAAGTTTTGTTTTATTATTTTACACAAACTGCTTACTAGTCACAGTACCCACTCTTCTTTCGATCAATTACAGTTTTTATTATTTAAAGTTATCTTTTAGCTCCCCTCTAAAATATTGCAAATTACGCTGGCGATAAGAAATAAAAGAAAGAATAGAAGAAATACTCTATTATTATGAAATACTCGAGATAAATAAAGAAATAAAAAAGATAAGAAAGAAATACTCTATTATAAATTACGTGACATGACAGCCGAAAAGATACAACATACAAAGCAAGTCTTCTTCTCATGGCCGGCGCTGCGACTGATGCAACTCTATGTGCATCAGACGAGGTCGTTACGCTGTATACAAATATTATCATCGACAAGCTAATTCTCTTCTTTTGATGAAATCCTCTTTTGAAACGAAACAGAGAAGCTCTTCATTTGAAAATAAAGCGAAACTCTTCTTTAAAAAAAACAGGATCTCCTGTTTTGAAATGTCTCTTTTCAACAAAAAAAAAATGAAGAACCCATTGCTTTAAATTTAAAGAAACTGTACTCTTCTTGGGCTGTGATGTTACCGATGAGGCTTGTACGTAGTACACAAATATTATCATCAACGAGTAAACTCAGAAATGCGGTTCATGAGTTGGAAAAAAACAAGGAATCCTTCTTTTGGAAAACAAATTGAAAGAAGGGGAGTACTTCCTATTTTAATAATCAGTTACTCCTTCATTTCATGCTAATGAAGCCTCAAATGACGTACCTTATAAATGAGAAACCAATCACAACTTAAAGCATATTATTATGAAATTAAATAATAATTGTACTTTCACCTGATGATGGTTACAAGCCGAAACCTGTTGTGATAATTAAAATTAATAAAAATTTAATTGATTTTTTAATGAAATATAATTGACCTTGTTACAGATCAAAGCAATGATAATTATATATAGAATTGATTTATTGATTTAATTGTTTGCAATCAGCTTTTGTTAATTTTCCTAATAGTTTCCCCAGCTAAAATCAGTTATTTTATCCCAAATGTTGAACAACATATGTTAGACATATGTTAGAGAAGTTAAAAGTGGTTCGTATAGAATGAAATAATAACCATATTTTCATTATACTATATTTCAAAATCAATATTTATATCAACTCATATTTTGATGTTTACTTTAGAAATATGGTAATATTTAAATGAAAATGATCGAACGCATCGATGAAATCAAAATTGAAAATTATCTGAATTAGCTGTTCTATAATATTCCATCAAAAGACCTGTCGTGATATATGAAGAGGCGCATGTTTGCTTTGTAATTAAAGTTGTTATAAGTCCAATTTGAAAGATTTGATAAGAGAATTCGGATCTGCTGAATCGTGGGCGGTTCCAGAGTCTATGAAAGGGGGGGGGGCATCCTAACTTAAAGCTATGTTTTATTGATACTATCTTTAACGTGAACCAATGTTTAGCATTAAACAACCATTCCAAAGGGGAGAAGCTTGGCCACAATGCCCCCACCCCGCCCCATTTGGAGCCGCCGTGTGTTGAATAATGTTTGAATAAAGTTCTTGAAATTATGACAAAGCCCAACGAAGTTTAACAAAAAATATGTATCTACAAATTTTGAAATTTTCTTCATTTGCTATACGAAACTGATGTCACATGAAACTGCGCTGGCAAAAAAATAATTAAGCATGCGGTACCGAATGAAAAGGTTAAATTCTGAGCATGCTTTATGTCCCAATCACTAGTTACTTAATCGTGTATCTGTGAATAATGACTCTTGAAGTATGATTGGGAAGTGTGTGTCAATAGAATTTTAGTGTTAGTGATATAGAAAGTCACATAACTTGACATTCTGGTTTTTAGTTCTATAATGTCAAGAATTTGTATGGACTATTAATTAGAAATACTAAAATATAATTTTAACAATACCATGAACGTATTGCACTATACCATTTATTACAGAAAATGGCGCAACTGTACTTATCACACCATCGGAGCAACTGTTCTTATCAACTTTTCACATTAAGAATCTTATCATTGCAGGAAGCTATACGCATCTAATATTCGTGATACATGAATATACGACATGTTCTATCTTAAAATTATTTCTTGTGTATCTGGTAGCGGCTTTTAGTAACTGTTTGATACCAACATACAATTTTTTTGTTTATTGGTTGATATTAGTTGTTTGTTTATTTAAAAAGCTATAACAAAGCTGATACATTCTAATTTCACAAATGAAAATAAAACACAAGCATAATAATTCTCATATTTAGTTGGTTCTTACAGGTTGGTATTAGTAGAAAGATTTTAACAATTCATGCTGTGCAATAAGTTGAAATTTTTACTCTGGTGACTTCGCACATTTAAAAATGACCCATTTTCTTGTTGGTGCAGGTTTTGATATAGCTAATTACATAATGAGATATATTTTCACGTTTCACGTATTTTTTGTGACAAAATAATAGGATGAGTTTTTGGTTAGTTTCACTTTACGGACATTAACCCACCCAACTATCAAAAGGGATTGAAAATATAATTTATTAATTGAGTTTTTAAGATATTTTAATAAATAATTCATAGTTAAATCGGCTCAGTTTAACATAATAAACTAATAAACCCCAATTTTATCTTTATTCAATATATTCGTGAAAACGATGCATGCGATACATTTTATCACTAATTCTCAAGTAAATAAAATAATTGGCAATAAAATTTTATGGCAAGCAAACCTAGATATTAATTATTACTAGGTATGTAATATCTTAAAAAACAGCGCCTTGTTCAAGATGTATGGCGCCATTTCATCCATTAGTATAGGGAATCATTAGCATCATCATTATTACTAGCATCGCGGCATTGAAAAGCCGACAATATCACACTGAGCCACAAGCCCGCTGGTTATAGAAATGAAAATCGTATTATGCATTACAACTTTTTGAATGCAAACAGGTTTACATGAAATATTTGTTTGATGTTTATAATGTTACACTGATAAAGCGAATGCTGATGATCCCTTATAGTAATCGGTGAAATGGCGGCATATACCTTGAACATTCCGCTTTTTGAAAGATATTACGCACCTATTAAAAATTAACAAGGTTTGCCTGCTATAAAACGCAGATAGACTTCTATTTACTTTGTATTTTATTGGTATGCGGTCCATGGCTGCATGTACGAGAGAAAATAGCGTGGTTAGGGGTTTACAATGCATCTTCATTGAGCCTGTCCCTATAGACGGTAAACTGTTGCCTTAATGGTACATATTTCTCACATACGTTGTGTAATTTCCTATATCAAAAGTGTTCAGTATGCTACATTATAAACATCAAGTATTTCATGTAAACTTGGTTGCATTCAAAAAGCTATAATTCATAATAATACGAATTTCATTTCTGTAAACAGCGGGCTTGTGGCTCAGTGTGACAGTCACACCTTTACAATGCCGTGATGCTGCTGAAAAAGAGGATGTTGATCATCCCTTATAATAATGGGTGAAATGGCGCCATACATCTTGAACAATCCGCATTTTTAAGATATTACGCACCTACTAAAAATTTATATTTAGGTTTGCCTGCCATAAAAGGCAGATACACATCAATTTACTTTGTATTTAAGTGGTATGCGGTCCATAGCTGCATGTACGAGAGAAAATAGTGTGGCTGGGGGTTTCCAATGACTCTATAGTCGTCGTCATTGCACCCATCTCTACAGATGGTACAAATGTTACCTTAATCGTAAATATTTCTCACATAAGGTGTGTAATTTCCTATATCAAGAATGTTCGGTATGCAACATTATAAACATCAAATATTTCATGTAAACTTGGTGGCATTAAAAAAGTTATAATTGATAATATGAATTTCATTTCTATAACCAGCGGGCTTGTGGCTCAGCGTGTTAATCTCGCCGTTTTAATGCCGTGATGGTGCTAATACAGATGATGCTGATGATCCCTTATAATAATGGGTGAAATGGCGCTATACCTCTTGAACAATCCGCTTTTTTAAGATATTACGCACTTATTAAAAATTAATATCTAGGTTTGCCTGCCATTAAAGGCAGATATACTTCCATTTGCTTTGTATTTAAGTGGTATGCGGTCCATGGCTGCATGCACGAGAGAAAATAGAGCGGTTACGGCTTTCCAATGACTCTATAGTCGTGTTCATTGCACCCATCTGTATAGATGGTACAAATGTTGTCTAAATCGTACCTATTTCTCACATAAGGTGTGTAATTTCCTATATTAAGAACGTTCGGTATAAACATTATATACATCAAATATTCCATATAAACTTAGTAATTCATAATATAAATTTTGTTTCTATAACCAGCGGGCTTGTGCTCAGTGTGATAGTCTCGGCTCTTCAATGCCGTGATGCTACTGATAAAGAGTATGCTGATGATTCCTTATAAGACTAGGTGAAATGGCGCCATACATCTTGAACAAACAGCTTTTTTAAAGATGTACGTACCTATTAAAAATTAAGTAGTTCAATAGTTTATAAGTTTTACCTTATAATAAAAAAATACTGACAAGAATAAAATTAGAAATTTATTTGTTTGTGATTTTCAAACCAGTCAGAAAATATTAATATAATAAAACTTACATTTAGGCAGTAGACATCACGAACAACGCTATTCTATCTTTAAATATATTTTTAAGTTAAGAAATTGAATCATCGACTGCTGTAGCCGCCTAGACACACTATTTTTATAGATGTACTTCCCCTACATCGGCTTTCGACCGGGAGCCACTGACAAAGAGTTGTTCCCGCTACATTCTGCCTCTTAAACTATGGCCTAAGTCATTACGTAGTAAGGTATTGTAGCCAGTACACAATTTCCCACCCTGACTACCATTATCGCAAAGCACTTCGCATTAGAGCTACATGGCTGTAGTAACCGAAATTTGGCTATCTACGAATTTTACTCCATCAGAGCCGAACAGATTTATTCTACCAATTCGTTGCGCAAAGATAAGAACTCGCGACCCTAATCAATACTACAAATTAACTGTTCCCCTTTGAAACATTTTTATTTACATACTAATGATAAAGTCAGGTTTTTATGAGGTGTATTAGTAAGTTTAAATTATTTTAATTTACACAATCAATATGGTTACTAGACAATAATGTTTAAAGAACTAAATAATTCCTAGAATTTAGACATTAAGACTTATAAGTAGCTATAGTACATCAAGTATCTAATAGAGATAGTAGTAGAGATAAACTAATAGAGATGAATACTTCAAATTTTGGCTACATTACAATATGCTTTGGTATAATGCCCCCTTTAAAAAAAAATACTCATCGTCCCCTTTAAACAAAAAAACATTTTTGAAATCAACAATATAGTTACTCATAATTTTCCTACGATTCGGCGGTTCTTTAGTGAGGTACACTATATTATTACTGTAATTAATATTGTCACGGTTATTTTTGTGCGCGACAACAGCAGGGTGAGTTTTTATTAGAGAGATAAATTTTACTTTATATATTTAACACATCCATCTGTAAAAAGGATCGATAAATATATGTTATTAACTTATTTCGTTGAAGTGAATTAATTTATAACACTGATTTAAAACACAACATGTTTTCTATTTAGTATACTCATGAAAAGATTAATAGACGTGCAATACGTTTTAACACAAATTCTCAATTAGATAAAATAGTTGCCTATAAAAATTATTCAGGTCATTAGTTTTTAAACCGTATTAGTTTTATTTAAATAAAATTAGTGACAAGAATAGATTCAGAATTTAATGTGCTTGTGATTTTTAAATAAAATATAATAAAATGTAGTACAATCAATAAAATATTATATAATGAGACTCACATTTGAGCTTCAGACATTTTGAACAACACTATAGTATTAGATTTCTTTTAAGTAAAACTTTTATCTATGGTATATCTACTCTATGCTTCTATCTAAAACTATCTACCGCCTAACTGCTGACCGGTACCTTGTACCGTTTCATTTCTTCTCATTAAAACTATCTCTACTTTATTTCTCCTATTTTTGCCACTCTAGCGTCTGCCGTACAAAAGTACCTCGTACTTTGGGTCAACACGGCTTCAGCTCTTAGTCCGTCTAGGCTTGAGCTCGCTCCAAATGCCGTGAAAATCGCAATGTCTCACTGTCTTCTCTTTCTATTTCAAATCCCCTATCTACAAAGCGAACGTGTTCCATTAATTCGCGGGGACAACCAATGATCGATATAAGAATATGCCATATTTCGCTATCTAACTACAACGAAATTAATGTTCTCGTTCAAAGCGCTCAATTTACCTACCAATTAGTTTTTAAGTTATACAACTAATTTGAATTACTGCTTGAATTAGTGCTTGAATTACTAAATATTTCGTAGAATTTAACTATCTTGACTAAATGAATATGAAATTAAAATGCTTGCTATGTTCCACTTTACACTTCCTCAATCTCGAAGACATTTCGCCCTGAAAGTGAAAACTCCTAATAAAAATTTAAAAGAAAGCTAAATTCACTCACAGTTTAAATTACAATGATGAAGGTACATCAAAACTTGACTAGAATGAACTCCTCAAAACACCAAACTATATTTTAATTTTATACAATACTAGCGGACCCGGCAACTGTTGTTTTGCCCTCAACCTGGTCACCATATTTGCCTACGGCGCCGACAGGTCCGCAGTCCGCATTGCCGCGGCCCACGACACGGCCTAATTGCCGCGCCTTATCCGCGGCCAGCGACATAAGGTAATTACCGCTGCTTTTCTGCGGCCACCAACATGGCCTAATTGCCGCTGCCAACGACATGCCTAATTTCCCTAGCCATGGACGTGCCTAATTGCAGCGCAATTGCCACTGCCAACGACATATCTAATTGTAATGCTATGATTGGCGCTGTGTTGCCGCGGTCAGTTCTGTCATTGCCGCGGCCTGTGGCTGCGTGCTGCAGCGCCATCTACTGGCGAGTTGCAACAAATTATATAGCATAAATACCTGCTCCCATAAAAGATACATATATGTGGCAAGTTTCATGATGATCGGTGAAACTTAAGTTTAAATAGCCATAGTGAATAGAAAGCTTAATAAAATAAATTGAATTTTATATAAAATATTAATTCTATCAGAAACGTATCTATGTTCCTCGTATAATATGATGTGATTATATTTCCACACACTCGTGGAATCCCGTGCAAAATATGTTGAAGTAAAACGTATTGTAGCTTCATAACTACACTACATTACTGTAATTAATGCTATAAAAAACATATATCTATATTCATAAAGTTTATTACAAATTCAAACATGGTATTTTATGACACCTATAGTTTTACACTCATTGAACAAAGACATGGCTGCTTTCTGGTGTCTAATTTATCATCTTGCCCTCTGGGCCACGTAGCGATACAGAATCCAATTGTAGCAAGCATTGTCAGGGCACGCTGGTTTGTACCTATGGCAACTCCCCCCTCTATTTGCTTTGGATCAAAATCGCCCAATAAAATTGTTTCAACACCCACCGGTAAACGGTGCCAGTCCATTGGGAACCATCGCTTTACTGGTACGGACATATGCAGTTGTAAAGAAATCTCCTCTTATTATCGTGCAGTTATTGGTGTTGGTCCATTTAAGTGCCGACTGATCTTCTTGTACATATATTTAATCCACTGTTGCTACATCAGTCAAAGATAATGCCCTTTCCCTGAACCGATCATGAAGTTCAGGAAGCTTAGTCGTCTATTAGTACCCTAAATTAAATAACAAAACTTCGATATTAAGAAATTTTATGTTAAATGATAGTCAATACAAATGGTGTAACCTGATTGTAAGTGACATAGATTGAACTTAGTACGTTGCTGGTTTAAAGCTCGTAAACATAAAAGTCGTGCTTTCCCTACGTTGGAATGCTTGCTCGTCCGTCCGTCTGTTAGTTCAGTTCACGCTAAGAGTTACGGTCTGCAGCGTAACTATACGCCTCGCGACCGCCGTTTGGCGGTGCGCTCAGCCACCAGATAATGAAAATGTATTACGTATTCTGTCCGTATTCGCATTTACAAATATTCTGATGTTCGTCTCTACACTCACTCCCACTTTCCGCCTGGAAACTACAGCGGAGATCGGAGCAATTTCGATAAGTTGATAACAGGATCTTTATTGACTAACATTCACTGTAAATAACAAGTTACAATCACTTTGTGAATCTAGAAATTTATTGTTTTAAATTTAACTGTATGTAGATTGGATCAAAATAATATTCTATTAATATTTCTTTTGTCAAGGGTTTTGGTAGAAATAATTAGGAATAACTGCATTTTCTTTGTGTAAATGACATCTACATGACATCATTTAAAGATTTGGCTAACAAAACTACTCCCAGATGATGTAGTAATTAAACACAAATTATTTTATTTTTTTAGTTATAAAGGGTAAAATTTTTCCTTTCATATGAGTAGCCATGAATGTTTTTAAAACTCATATTTTTAGAAATATCAAACAGATTACATATGACTTAAGCCGTAATATTTCCGTTTAATTTTAAAATATATATTTTGGGTTAATCCTTCTGCTCTGCATTAAATCCTTTACATACTATTACTTTAAAAACTTCACCTAATTGTTTTCATATACGAAATGTTTACTAATTTGGTATTGTGCGCAATATTTAGTTAATGGTAAATTGCTTTTAAAACTTTCATCCAATTGTGTTCATACATTTAATATTTACTAATTTAGTATTGTGCCTTTCAAAGCATTATCTAGTAGTTTCACCTCATGGCCCATGAAATTACGATAATCTATACTGAATCGTTGAACTTTCGTTTCATGATAGTAAACATATAGCAAACGTGCTTGTAGTAAACATTTGGATTTTCATGAGGAAAAATGAGTGGCAGCCGGATCCGTTTAATTTTTAAAAATTGTAGAGGCAAACTCCGAGCAATGTGTCTTATGTTGTGATAATGTTATAATAGTTTTATGAAGGAAACATCAATAAATTGAAGATTTCTTATCATTATTATATAATAATAATAATGATAAGAAAATATATTTATAGTACATACGTTATAAGTGACAAGCGGAGAATTTTAGCGGCATGCATAATATTTTCTTAAAACATTCCATGAAAGAGATTCCAGTTCACTTATTCCATTTATTTTTATATTCCTAACATTTTGTTTAAAAATAAAACCAATATAGAACTATTTTTTTAATTTAGCAAAATGAGATATATACATAAAGACTTTCTGTTTTCTTTTCTCTATCTCCTCTTCCTTATGTTCGCAAGGTAGGCGTCTTTTTCGAGAAAGATTCTTAACAAGATTTCAATTCTTATTTACAACGATGTATTATCGTAACAGACTGACTATTGAAGAATTCATTTTCTTATATTCTCGAATAACATAATGTTAGTCCTCATATTCCAAGAATACATTTTAACG
>WYDF02067900.1:0-24867 GCA_009867245.2 Adranes taylori
TAAAAAAATATTATTATTGTTGGTTCAGTTTCTTTATATTGGGGGGAGGGGGCCCATCCGATGAATTTGCCACGGGCCTCGAACGGTATAGTTACGCCACTGACATCTACTTACCAAAGAGAAAATTGGTTCGTATAATTAGTTACCAGAGGGGAAGAAAAGGCCGAAAGCATCTGCATCCAAGGAAGTTCCTAATTCCGTAAGTCCTGAAATTCCAAACCAATGTACTGAAGTAGAACTACGTATATCACACTGAATCATAAAACCCCTTGAGAGGTTGTAAGTGAGGGAGGGAATATAGTATCTTAAATAAGAAGTGATTTGTATGTGTCAGACCCTTAGATAACTTCTTAACTATATATGGAAATGTCATGTTAATTGTCAGTCAGTCAGTCAGTTATTCATTCATGTCATATATTGTATCGTTCCTAATCTCTGACTTTTTTTACTAAAATGTTCCTTCAACACATTTGTTAATTCTTTGCATTATTTATCTTTTAGTAGGTCTGATGCAGCTAATGACCTTAATATATTGCATGTTTTTGGAACAATAAATGTGATAAATAATGCTACCTTTTTATTCTCCTCATTTATGTTATTTACTAACAGCAGCTGATCTACTCGTTCCATGTACGACTCAAACTTATCCACTTTAAAGTATTCCACTTTTCCGATTAGACTCATTATGACTTTAATTATCCTATTTATATCCCAACTATTTTGCATGACGTGACTTTTTTGGTTAGGTTTTTTGACACTATTTATCCGACTATTAATTCTTAATCACAATCCCATCCTCGTCGCCAATTATTTTGTTGTATCCCAAGACAGTAAAAGACGACATATCTTTTTAGCGTTTACTATTTAACAATGAAATACAAACAAAACTTTGAAATAATAATGAAGAATTTGGCAAGATTCAATATATGACATGAAGTCAGTTATTTGACTGAATAAGTTCTTAATTATACATAGAAATGTCATGTTAATAGTCAGTCACGTATATGTCCCTTCTTATTTAAGATACTATAACATCAAATTTTTTCAGAAACTTTTAGTCGTTCAGATTGTGACTGCAGATATTATAAAGCAGACATTATAATATAAAAATTCGCGTTCTTTAATAAATAACGACTAAGACAAATTAAACTTGGAACTATTAAAGAAACGAAAGAAAATCAAAATTGTATTGTCGAAATACCATGCATTATAGAAAACTGAAGATTAATATAAAAATTGCTGCACATTATAAGAAACTCGTTCAGAGGTACAAAACTTCATAGATTTTCCACATGAGATTTTTCTTTTAAAGTTTACACCCAAGTACTTGTTCATCAGTTGTCTAATTAATTTTAAAATGAGTTCCACAGTTATATCATCGAATTTTGTTTAATTTTTTCGGTGTTATATTTTGTTGGCAGTTATTACTTTTGGATTTTGGTGCCACACGTCCGTATTCCAAGCGATTTACCGATAATTACGTTAAAATATTAAAAGCGGCCTCCGAAGGCGATCGCAATCGGATTTTATCATTTTCAAAGGAGATTGGTTTCTTTACTGGATATGAAAGCAAAGTAGGTTACCATTTTTTAATGATAAACATATTACATTTACTTCCTATGCGATAATCTAATCCTGAATAATGAATAAATACTATTTATTTCTAGACCATGGAAACAGCACATGTCGATGCTGTAATGATTCTAGGTGAGGTATTTCGTACGGAAGGCAATTATGATTTTTCAAATCAGAAAGCAACTGAAGATTTACAAGAATTGATACCAACAATGTTAGCGCATCGTTTATGTCCACCTCCAGAGGAGATCTATTCGTTGCATCGTAAGATTTCTGGCGTTTTTTTGCTCTGTACGAAATTAAAATGTTTAGTGCCAGCGAGGAAATTATTTTTAGAAATCTATGATAAATATAAATTTGATTACTAATTTGCTTACTTTTGGAGTTAATTTATATATTTTTCTATGCTTTATTAACTGTTATATTCATTATCGTTTAATTATGTTATAAGTTTAAAAATTTACTAACTGACATTGAATGGAAGAGACAAGAAGAATAAATTATTTAATAATAATGTATTATGTTTTATTTATGAGTTACCTAAGTTATGTCTTTTAGAATCAACAAACCAAAGTTTCAAATAACGTTTAACTTTCCTTTACGTAGCTCTTAAAATACAAATAAAAATTGTAAAGTCTTGCACAATCTTTCCGCTTTGGAGATATAGCCCCTCAAATTGTCTTGACATGTAAAACGAAATCATTCATAACACGCTTTTAACTCGATGTCACTCACTAAAAGTGCTTAATACCATAACTGTAATATATAAACATTTGTTATAAAATATTAAACTTTAATCATGTTTTTTCATGATTTATTTAATAAATAACTCAAATTTGTAAACGATTATATGGCGGTCTTTACTTGCAAATTTACAGGTTATTTGATTCAATTTGTTATCGGTCGCGGACCGCCAGATGTAGAAAACAAATAAATAATTTTTCTTTATTTATTATGTTGGACATTTACTTTAATTTCTGTTTATAAATCTATAATCGGGTGAAGCAATTTGTATTAAAACATCGGGGAATTAATTATAAGAAGAGATATTGACATCTAACATGATTTTCTAACTCACTATAAACCAATTTAATAAATAAATCAGTAATCAAATTTATCGCGAATTGATAAATAATTTAAACGACGAAAAGATATATATAAATATTCACAAGTTTTTTTGCATGTACTCAGGGCACTCGGTGTATATTAACGTCGACCAAGACCACCAGCCACGCAACGTTCGTTTTCTTCGTGTACATAGGGTGAGGAGATGGAGTCAGAGCCGATCGCAGAGATACGCAGCGCCGCAATTCCTCACTTCGCGAGGGCAGAGAGGATTTAGAATCAACTGTTGCAAACTACATAACAACGTTCGCATTTTCGTGTGTTAGAGAGTGTCAGCAGAGAATAATTAAGAGATGGAGAATATATATATATCGCGCGCATTTTAATGACCTTCCATTTTGCTGTTTTGTTCAAGTGGAATGAGAATACATGTCACCTCTCGTTTTAAACAGATGTTTTTCGCATTTTTTGTGTCTTCATCGAATGTAGAATACGAGCAAAAAATGGTACATAGCAAGAGAGAAAGATATGTTTCGTTCTCTTTTATGGCGCCCCGCGCAATATTTTTATTATGCAGTTTTGATTTTGGCGATGCCAGATTTCAAATACCCAACTCATAGTAAGGTGGCTGAACTAGCGTTTATTGCTCCGCCTAGAGAGGGGTTTTAGGACCTCCGATTTTGCAACGAACAACTCTTAATAGGTTTATTGAACTTTGGCTAACCTCGCTTGGACGAGAGTTCAATGCCATCGTATTTTCAACAAACAACTTTTAATGAGTTTAGTGAACCTTGAGGGCGTTACTTTCATCTAAGCAAATGTTCTTTATGTTTGTGAGGAACGTACAGTTTCAAATGCTTTCCACGTAAAAGCTGCCGCCACAATTCCCTTGGTTGATGGATGTCCATAGTAAAAGGGGAACGCAGTTCGTTATCCGTTGGCGCGTTACATCTGATTGGAGAGTTTCCTGTCGTAGAATCATAGAGCATAGATTCTTGACGGGGATATTACGCGATAATGTTCCTTAAAATTTGTAACATCCGAAAGAATGCTAGAAGAAATCAATAACCCTTTTTTCTTTGTTAATTAAAATCATACGGATTACAAATATTTAATAGTGACGTATTAATTGTATCGAAACGTCGTTCTATCTAAAATTGAATTGAAAATGGTAAACTAATTGTATCAAAACGCTGATGTCACTGAAATTGTGGATACTTATATATAGAAACATTAATGTAATTCAAGCTGGTCAAAATAATGCTTTACCGAAGCTTTAATACAAAATTGAATTAATTGCATCGAAACGTCGATGTCACTAAAATATACCAGTTGGCACGTCTTGTTATATCATTATAAATATAGACCAAATTTGAAAAATATTAAATATTTCATTGAGTGTATACAAAATTTATTACCTAACTAGCTGATCTCGTGAAGTTCGTTTCGCGAAAAAATTCCCGTGTTCCCGTATTTCCACATTCCCGTGTTCAAAACCCATTCCCTTGTAATTTCAAATATATGGTCTAGGTATGTGTTCCCACATATGTATATAAAAACACTTCGTCAAAATTTCAAAGCAATCGCTGAAAAGATTTCGGAGATTTATGATTTTAAACAAAAGAACATTTACATTATTATTTATATACATTATTCAATGTATTTGTTGTGTGTGATCATAGCCTAAAAATAGTAGTGTAAAAAACAGTGCAAAAAGTGGACTTTGGAGTAGGCAGTACCCGTAGTTTTACACAGCTACGTACGGTGGTACATACGATAAACTGCGTATGATACAAGTACGTATGAAAAATAGTTCAAATGGATCACTCACAAGACGGTTCGCAATTGAATTAGTCCTTCGGCTAAGTATGTACTTGTATCTATTGAATATTTTTTACGCTACATTAAATGTACTACTAATTGTTTAAAAATTAACTGAATATAAGTTTTTGTTTAATATTTGTAATCTTGATGAAACTAAAACTTGAAAAAAGCTTATACAATTTGTGTCAATAGTTTAAAGCTGATGTAAAAATATTTTTTCAAATGAGATACATCTAAGAGTGTTCCATTAGAAATGTGTTTAAACGAGTGGCGTATTTACCATGGAATCTTCCACGAAACAACAAGACGTGACTTAACTCGAAACGCCTTTAAGCTACGATGTTATAGCTTATTGTCAGTGTAGTGTTTTATATCAGGAGATCGCAAACAAGCGCGAGCCCAGGAATATTTTGTAATAAAATAAATATTGTTTTACACTGGAATTAAAAAGTATATGAACGTGAAATTATAGTTACATGTTAATATATAAACAATACAAATATCATATCAGTACAAAAATCTTTCGCTCTTACGCATAGTTTTGTTTCAAAATCGAACTAGAAATAGTGTTGTGTAAGCTATAATTTGACAGAATACCCATGATACATATTACACTTGGTAGCTTCGCTATTTAAGTAATAGAAGCTAATAGTAGTGAAACACCTTCATTTTAAGTAGGGTAAGATTTTCTTATGGTTTGTAAAAAAAATTTTTTTGATATCGTTAAATTTTTCTCTGCAGTTTTATGTTACTCTTCAGCTTCCCTTTTTTTTGAGATTCTAGACACGCCACTGGTTTTATTTAATTTCCGGACATTGCATGTGCCCAAATGACAACATTTGAAAAAAAAACATTCGTCTTTCATATTTTGAAAAGCTCTTATATTGTGTTTAGTGCAAATGCAGCTTAATATCATCGAATTTAAATATTAATAACATTTTTAAAGTGCTAAATTTCAAATAATTTCGTTTATAGGTTACAAAATAAAAACAAACGTTTGGCTGAAACGCAAATAAAAAATTTATTTTACCTACGATGATTATTTTGTTTACTTCAATGTACAATATTTGTTTAAATATAAAAAGTAGAAATAAACATTAACAAATAAAGAAAGTAAGGACTTTTGAATGCCATGACGCAATTAAACACATATGAATGTCAAGATATTAAATTTTTACTGCTTAGTATAGGCTCTATTAAGTTCGTGTAGCAAAATTTGCATCAAAATTTATTTCCTTCCGCATGTTATCGTATGTTAAGCGGGAATAAATTAAAAGTGTTACGTTAAAATTGAAGCGAAAATTTCGTGTCTTAATTAAATCTGGCAATTTTTAATTTAAAAACTATTTTACTCATTATCAATTATGGAAAATAATCATAATGCAAAGAATGATATATCTGATAAATCTGTAGACAGCGACAAAAGTACGGAAAATCTAGATAAACAAACAGGTAAGAAATTATTGTTTTAATGTTGTTATTAGTCGAGTTTTGAAGATTTTTACATCTTATTAGTGTTATCATCTTTACTAAATCAAGATAAAACTTTATTGTTCTGAAATTTTAATAGAAATCATGTTCTTCTTGAAAATTATATTTTGAGGTTATAAACTTGTTTATATTGCAATTCCAGAGACTTGAAACATTTTTATAACTTATAATCTGATCAATATTTAATTAAATAAGAAGATAAATTGAATTTACTAAATAAAATAATACTGTAATTGATTGAGAATGATCTGATTATTAAATAAAGTTTGTTGATATTAAAATTTTGATTACATATTTTACTAATCGTAAATCCAGTGAATCTAAACATTTTATAACTTATGTTTCTGATTCATTTTATATAAATTTAAAATTAAAAACGATTAAATAATTTAAGCGATTAATTAAAGTATTTATTTTTAAATAAGATGTGGCAACAGAAGATGCATCTCACGAGGCAAATGGAGGATCTCAAAAAGCTATTTTAACTCAGGAATCTATTGAAATTAATAAAGAATCAAAAAGTCAAACAAAAGGCGAAAATAAACAGAAAGGTAAGTACGTCTAATAATTCCAAATTAATTTGATAGCCTAACAATATTTTAGTTGATATCTTATTTAAACCGACTGGTAGTGCGCCGATTATCGTCAAGAAACGATGGACAGTTGATGCGGATAAAACACTGGGTTCGGTTATCATATTTATGGGGAAATATATGAAATTAGAACAGCATCAGCAATTGGTAATTTCCGAGTTTTTATTTTCAAATTGTTGTTTATTGTACTTTGTTTTTTTGTTGTTGTTTTCTGTATGATATTTTGAGGTATCCTGAATACATTTAGATCATTTCGGGAGTGATGTCTATGTGTACTTGTCTGGTATGTAGTTTAAATGAAATATTAAAAGTAGCTCATTAGTTTACACCCCAGACCTCTATACACATGGAAATCACCACCTGATAGGGATTGTCACGTGATTCGCAACCAAATTGATTTCAACCAAAATGATCACAATCCGGTCGTGCTGGAACTGCAAATGCGCCGCTTTGTAACGGCCATACTTACAGAAAAAACAAGATGTATCGACGTAAAGGGTCTCGAGGAGAAGTGTAAGCCAATGACTGAAACAGAGGATGGAAACTGACATTAATACCCAAGAAATCGAAATTGGATGTGCAAGTGAAAAATAGGAACACCTATGGATGACTAATTAGATCCTACAGCTAATGTCTGAGAGAAGACAGTACAAATCGAGAGATCCCAGCAAATACAAAGAGATTCGACGAAGATGTACGGAAAGAAAGGAACGGTGGCTGGGCCACCAATGTAAAGAGATCCAAATTCTCCAAAGGATAACATCGGTTGAGTACTAGGAGCCTCTGTGTCTGGCCACCTGACTTCACTGAGTTTCAAGATTTTTATATTCAGTCACCCTGTTTTTTGTTGAGAACAGTCTGTTTTTTCTATTTTGCTTGAAAGTCTTTTTAATTTTTGTTTTGTTTAATTAGTTTTTAGCAGTTATTAAACAATCAATCATCTCAATAATGAATTTGAACGTTTTTTTAGTTTGTATATGTAAACCAAACATTTGCTCCATCACCGGATCAAACTGTTCGTAATTTATTTGATTGCTACAGTACTGAAGGAAAATTGGTTTTGCATTACTGCCTCACACAAGCTTGGGGATAACTTATTTAATTAAAGCAAGATCCAACTATTTTTAATGTTTTTATTAATTTGAACAACGTAAATCGAGCGTAATACGTTGTATAAATAATATTTTTGGTTTTGTTAAAAACTTTGGTTATTTATAAATTTAATTATTTGTTGTGAGAAGTAATATATTTAATACAAATAAAAAAATATTAGTTTTAATTGATATAATTTTTTTTAAAATTACATGGTGCTTCTGTCCCATAGGACAAGAGGCTCTGTCCCATAGGACATGAACTTGATGTCCCATATATTAAAAGTGTAGTAATAATATAGGCATACAATCATATGGGCGTAAAATTCGCATAAAAGATTTTCGAGTTGTTTGCTAGCCGATGGGGTGCACTGAGCGGAGCGTTGGTTTTATTAACAAATGCAATGATGCGATGTGAAAGCAAAGGATACAGATGAAGGTATCACCTATGCCAGAAGTGCGCATCTACCCTAACCTCCTTTTTTAAAGCCAATTTGAACTTCCTAAATGTCAATATGCAGTTTTCTAAATAATTAACTGAATTATTAACAATGAGTTATACTTCTTAAAAAAGTTATACAATCTATATATTTTTAATTGAAATATTTTTAATCTTGTCGAGCGAACTGAGCTGTCATTTTCTTAAGAACGGTCAAAACGGCACCCCTCCAATTTCAACCTATAATTAAAACCGTAAAAGCGTGCAGCCCTTTATTATAAGTTGAAATTAGAGGGTCGCCATTTTGGCCGTTCTTAACAAAATGACAAGATTAAAAATATTTTGTTTGGTCAGTTTTATAGATGATGAAATTCTCTACATTTTTTAATTGGAAAAGTAAACAATTTTGACTCGATAAAATAACGTGCAGATCTATACGTTGGATCTTTAGATAGGACTATAGGCGGATTGTTTTGAAATAATATATACAGGGGAAAATGGGGATTCGACCCTTCACAGTGTTGAGCTCAGACCCTTTAGAATTTTCTGTGGGGTTAGATGTTGCTCAAAAAATTTAAATGACGGCGATTCTAAGTAGGTTGATGTACGGTGTACGGAAAAAAAACGAGGAAGATGTAATATTAAAATGCTATAAAAATTAAAAACATGATTGTTGCTATTCTATAAAAAAAATACAATGTAATGGTAATTTTTAAATGAAAGTAAGATGTTTTATTATATATATAGCGAAATCGTTTATGTAAGTTAAATTGCACTATTTATGCTATTTGCATTAAAAATACAATAATATATCCTTATTTGACTAAAATCGTTTAAATCGTTGCTTGTTTAAATCAACTGGTTTTATATGAGATTTATTTATCGAACTTCATGTTATTTCGAGCGTCTAGTGATTTTTCATCTGGGATTTCAAACGCAAATGCGTGCGAATATTGTCGTACGCCAAGTGTTTTCAAAATATGATTTTGAAAAATTGATTCACTAAAATGAACTGGTTTATTGCAACTGGAGATTTATTTAACTCTACGTGTATACGCACCTTTAGTTGTCAAATCTAAAAAAATGCACGTATGTACGTATCGTTAGCGACATCAGCAACCCAAAAAATCAAAGACGTTTTCAGCTCAAATATAAAAAAAATCATATTTCGCGCTATTCTCATACACACATTGCCCCCTGGCGGAGCCCCGCCCCCCCTCCCCAGTTAAACCAGTTAAACCTAATTTTTATCTTGAAAAATTAGGTCTAACTGATTTTTAATTTTTTTTTATTTTAACACGTTAAGAAGAGATTTGATATAAAGGGGTTATCTATTATAAAATAAAAAATATTATTTAAAAAAACAATTTTTTATTTATTTTCCGTACAGATCTATTAAAAATAGATCTTTATTGGCTAAAATCGGTTGATTAAATCAACTGCTTCTATTACAAGCTTTGCTTTACTGTAAGTGTGTACTCACTTTTAGTTTTCAAATCTATGAAAAGAAAGTGTATACTTTCCTTTAGCTTTCAAATCTAGTTACTTTCTGTATTAGATCTACTAATTACATAACCTCAAATATAATGAGCAGCAGTCGAAATTTAAAAATATTAAACATTAAAAAAAATCAAATCGGGATTCCCCAAATGCGCAATATTGATTTAGCCGCTAATCACATTACAGTATTTATGATAGATTTTTATTCAAATTTTTTTTGATCATTCCTGTACATTATTTTTGTATCGATCCTAGTAATATCTGTAGTTACAAATCTAGTTACTTTTAATTTTAAATTTAGCTAGAAATCTACATCGTTATGCACCGTGAGAGCGCACGCGACGATTCTAAATTTTTTTAAATTTTGCGCAATTTTGATTCTCTGTACCATGTTTCAAATTTCATACCGAAAATGCCCTGTCGTCAGCCATATTTGATTTTTAAAACACATCTATCAATCATTGATCTGTTAATGACGTCATTGATGCCATGTTGATTTTTCGTTTAGAACGAGTTGAGACAAGATCTCGGCGGGATCGATAAAATCGGCCATCGACTACTGTTGAATTTTGACGGAAAATTTGAATGTTTGGCTGGACATTTGAATTTTGACAGTTGCAAATAAAAAAATGGCGGGAAATTTGTATTTTTTAATGCAAAAAATAAAATAACTAGATTAAAAAAATAACTAGTATTGTCACTAGATTCAAAATTTAAGAAGAAGAAGAAGAGAGATAGCATAATGTAAACAAACAACACTCGGTCGTCGTCGCTCGTAGATGTTCGTATATCATCGTTCCGCTATCTTCGTATGTGCAAGAAGATTCTACCAGGGTTAGTATAGAAAAATAATCTACAGGGGTAATCAAAAAATTTAAATCTCTATTTGCAATAAAATCATAATCCGATTTTAGTCAAATAAAGATTCAAGAATAGGTAAATAAATTAAACAAATGAAATAAAATAATACATATTTATTTCATAATATAATATTGATATAGGTACAATTTCTCCTGTAGAAAGGAGTAAAAGGGTTGGGGCTAGTTAGTGGTCTAATTTAACATTAAAAAAAATTGTCCACTATGAGATAAAAAATAAAAACTAAAAAGTGTTTCCTGGTACATGGCTTTCCCGTACTTAAAAATGACGTTAATTACTTTTAATGATCATAAATCATAAGAATAAAACTAACTTACATTTAAATAGTAAATACAAAAGTGAGCAAAATTCACTTTCTACAATATTATCTGTATCGGTCAGTACGGAAGTGAAATCCTCAAGATGTATCTCTCATTATATTAAATTTTAGATACCTATAATAGGCGTTCACTAGGAAATATAATACTTGTGTAAATTATGGCTACGTGAATTAAATAACACATTCAGCTCATTTATTATATTTATGGATCTAGATATATGTACCTATTATAGGTCTTATCAACTTTCATTTGCATACAAGAAATTCTCTTAAAGGCTCTTTCATATTAGGTGTCACTAACCATTCAAAAAGAAGAAACTCATAAATATGCCAGCTATCATTTCTTTCATGTTTGGAAGTCAATATACAAAATGTATACTAGCCACATGTTCTTGAACTTGTATGAAATATAAAAATTTGACTTTAAATCCGTTAAGTACAACATACAGGGTGAGTCACCATCGACGCCACGGAATTTTATGGCGAAATCGTATTTATTATGTATATTCCAGTGTTGCGAACTTATGTGTGATGATAAGGGCTACAATTTAAAAATCTTTGTAAATATACAGGTGCTCCAAAAAAAGGGTGACATATCAAAGTTATGTTTTTTGTTATGGAACATACTATACATTTGATCACATTTCTGAATTGTTCGTAAAAAATAAGCTAACGTTTCACGAGGGTGTCCTATAATTAAATGCAGAGTGTTCCGAATTATTTCGTTTCTTTAGAAATGTACTGTCCTGGAAAATCGACTCAACAGAAGTGACGTCACCGCTGAAAGTAAAACTACGACTTTAGCTTTAGTGGACGGGAAGTACAGATGCTCAGAGGGCCTATTTATTTTCATATTAATCGATTCAGATGCCAAGATGGGGGCGGTTTGGAAATTATTGGAAGTCTAGAAATTATTAACAGTATACAAGGCGTTATTAATAAAATTAGGAGCCGCGATATAACTTAAATGTTGCGCAATCCAAGATGGCCGCCAACTCAAAAGTAAATAAAAAAGGCACCTTCTACACGCCGCGCTCTCATTGGGTGGTCTGGTCCAAAAACACAACTCGCCTCAATATACAAGTAACTAGATCCTAAAAAACTAACTAGATACTACCAGGGTCGGTACAAAAAAATAATTGACTAAAAAAGATACCACTAGATTTGTAACTAGATGCTAAAGAAGTAACTAGATACTACCAAAGTCGTATCTAGTTATTTTTTGGAATCTATTATTTAGGATCGGTACTAAAAAATATAGATAGATAGATATTTATTGTCTTAGAACCAATTACATGGATAGACCAGTCAAACTTATAAAAGAAAATACCACTAGATATGTAACTAAATTTTAAATAAAAGTAACTATATTCTAAAAAAGTAACTAGATACTACCAGGGTCGATACAAAGACCCTGGTAGACAATATGTCGGTAGACAAAAATTAACCGAGGAAGTACAAAAATTTTTCATTAAAAACAAAATGACATCAATTAACAGTTTTGTTGAATTTTGACAGCTAGGGACCATTAAAATATCCAATATGTCGGTTGAAATAAATATATGCGACATAGATTAGATATTGAAAATTCTGGAACGTGCAAAAAGTTAGTGTCCCCTCTTAGACGCTGAGTGAAAATTTGTACTCAGTGCGCCTCTGAGCAGTATGATTAACCCTGTTGGCGTCACGTGATCGATTTGAAACTAGGGATGGGTACACATTTGTAGTTTAAATAAGTTTCAACGCTAGAGGTCACTGGATCAAAAGTAACCAGATGTAATACACAAAGGTGGGTACACACTTGAATTTTAAATATGTTATTTGCATTTGAAATAAATTTTGTTGTTTGAGGTTATGTTTTTGTGTAGTATGATACAATAATAGATATTTACGCAATATAAGTTAAATTGTTGCGCAATTCAAGATTGCCGCCAACTCAAATGTAAATAAAGAAGAATGTAAACAAAAGAAAAACATGTGGTCTGGTCCAAAAGGTCTGGTCAGGCCGTGTTCTTTAGCGTCGTTTGATTAAAAATCACGTGCTGAATCCCTGTCCCAGTATAAAAGTTACTAGATTTGAAACTAGATTTAAAATAAAAGTAACTAGATTCTAAAAAAGTAATCAAATACTATCAGATACAGAAGTAACTAGTAACTACCAGGGTCGATACAAAAAATAATTTTCTACAAAAATTAATCGGGGCACTACAAACGTTTTTGATTAAAAACAAAATGACTTCAATTGACAGTTTTGTTGCATTTTACAGCTAGGGGCCATTAAAATATCCAATAGGGCGGTTGAAATAAGTATGTGCTACATACAGTAGATGTTGAAAATTCTGAGCCTGCAAAAATTCAGTGTCCCCTCCTAGATGATGAGTGAAAATTTGGGAGTGTCCCTCCAAGCAGACTAAAAATATATTATTGACTAAAAAATATATCACTAGATTTAAAATAAAAGTAATTAGATTTTAAAAAAGTAACTAAATACTACAAGGTCGGTACAAAAAATAATTGTCTACAAAAATTAATCGGCGTCGCACAAATTTTTTTTGATTAAAAAGAAAATGACGTCAATTGTCAGTTTAACAAGCTAGATTTGTTACAAGATTTAAGATAAAAGTAAATAGATACTACCAAGGTCGGTACAAAAAAATAATCTGAAAAATATACCGGGGCCATACAAAATAATTTTGACTAGAAACAAAATGACGTCATTTCACTCTTCTTTTGAATTTTGACAGCTAGGGGCATTTAAATATCCAATATGGTGGTTGAAGTAAGTATATACTACATAAGTAGATGTTGAAAAAGTCTGGAGCCTGCAAACGGTCAGTGGTCCCTCCTAGGTGAAAATTTGAACCAAGTGACCTCTCTAATTAGTATGTCTATCCATGTCGTTTTAACACTAGATGTCGCTATATCAAAAGTAACTACTATGTATTACACAAAGGTGAGTACACACTTGAACTATAATTAAGTTGTTTGCATTTTAAATAAATGTTGTTGTTTAAGGTTAGGTTTTGGTATAGTATAACGCAATACTGCTGGATATTACGCAATGTAATTTAAATTGCGCAATCCAAGATGGTCGCCGATTCAAATGTAAGTAACAAAAGCATGTATTTGAATTGTTTATAAACCAAAAAACGCACTGGTCCGATTCAAAAACACATTTTAGGCCGCGCTCATGGTGCAATCTTTTTTTCTTTTCGAAAAGACGTTTTTAGACTATTCGGTATACATTGTTAATAAAAAAACTGGTTAACGTCTTTCACGCCTTACGTTTAGAAAATTAATAAAAGATAATACATTTAAAGCCAAACAAATAATAGAATTATGATCATATTTTTAATTTATTTATAAAAATAGCAACAGTAACAAGATAAATTTGACAACAAATATTAAAAAATAAATAAATAATTACTTAACAAAATTCAGGCATTCTTCAGTTTATTATAGTATAAAGCGTTTGTATATCTATTTCCAACAACACTACTATCTTGTTTATTATCGGCACCTTGTGACGTATGCAATGAATTTTCTTCTGTTTGCTGTTGTACAGATGTCGCTGCATACGTATTTGAGTTTTGTTCGGCGTATTTTTGTTGATTTGTTTGAATCACTTGAGTTGGTTGATTATAATTATAATTTTGGGGAATTGAATTTGTAGTATAACCTCCATTTCCTAGATGATTATTTAGATGTTCTTTAATTTGAGCCTGCTGTTCCGGACTAAAATGTTCCAAACCTGTTATAATTGGAGGAATCGATTTCACCGGTTGTTGATTATAAGATGATTGATAAGTATTTGATGTATAATAATTAGTTGGATTTGGATAGGTTTGTTGTAAATTTAATTGATTTGCATATTGATGTGGAGTTCCTCCATAAAGAAATTGATATCGTGCTTGTGGATTATTATGAAAATAATTCAGTAATTGTTGTACAATTTGGGAATATAAATACTGATGTGGAACTAATCCTGGCTGAGCTATGATCAGCATAGCTGTTGGCTGCGTTTGGTAATAGTTATTTCCTGCTTTTGGTTGATAGTACTGTAACGTTGGAGTATTATAATAACTCCCTGACGATTTCTGGGTAACAACTGGTATGATATAGTTTAAAGTTTTTGTAGCTGGTATTGTTTTTGAGCTGATATCTTCTTGGTTTGATGATGAAACTGGTAATGATGTTGCAACTTTATTATACATAAATGGGAGTGTTAGAAGTAATGTCTGTAACAAGAAACAATATTTTAAATTAGATATTAAAATTAGAAATTAAATCACGTTACTAATAAATAAGTCAACTTAATTTTGCTCCTTTTTGGGTGCCTTAGATGTTATACGCCGAACTCTCCACAACACTTATAAAATAATAACATATAATATTATCCATTACAGAGCATTGACAAAGTCCAAATTCTTACAAGGAGGTAGTAGGGATAATTGAGAGCCCTGACGTACTTCTCTATTTAATGTGAACTGCTTAGAAGAAATAGCATAGCCTAACTACAAGCCATAATTCTAAATGTGTCTGTTAACTATTATTTGTTAAAAAGAACCAGCAGCCGAATATCGAATTTCTATTGAGTTAGATGAAATATAAAACATAATAAAAAAGATAAGAGAAAGTAGGGTAAAACGACAAAAGTGGAGAAAAGAGTGACAAGAGAGATGGGGTAAGAAGAAAAGAGAGTTGGAAAGAAGAGTGAAAGAACTGGAGAATGCAGAAGAGAGAAGACAAAAGGCGGAAAGGAGAATGAACATTATAGTAGATGGACTGGAAGAACTATCATCAAAAGTAGCGTGGATTGGAGATATAATGTGGTATTGGGATAAACGAAAGCAGACGTTAGTAAAAGAAGAAGAAAATAGGAAATTGAAAGGTGATAGAAAAGGCCACAGAAACAAATGGGAACAGGAAAACTAGCGACAGAATGGAGCAGAGAAGGAAGTGATGAAGAATGAGGAAATTTGAAATACGTAAATAATTGATTAAAAAGAGAAGTGGATAAAGAAGAACACGTAGAATTTATGGATGGAACAGAATGAAGAGGATTGACAGGAAAAGGGGAAAATTACATTAATGGCAAAAGAAGCAAGTACAAATCTAAAATAAACAATAAAGAAGGGGGTAAAAAAGGGAAAAATAAAGAATGGGATAAATCATAGTGAGAAAATTATCTGCAAAGGGAAAAGGAAAAGTAACAGGTAGCGAGAGGAAGCAGTGAGAATGTAAAAATTATTAGTTGGGACATACAAGGGCTTAAGAATAAATTAGATGTTAAAAAGTTATGGGAATTTTTAAAAGGGTTTTATGTTATTGGCATGATAGAAACGTGGGTGGAAGGAGGAGAGTGGCAAAGAATAAAGAGAAATGGGTATTACAAGAAGCAATAGAGCACATAAAAATTATACATATTCTGGTTTATATGTATTTATATTTTCATTAAAAATTTTCAGATTATTATAAAATTTCATAAATTTTCCTGATTTTGTCAAATTAATTTTTTTAAAAACTAAAAATAAAAATTTTTTTTGATTATAATTTTTTTTTAAATCTAAAAATACCCAAAACTATAAAAAAATGTTAGAAACTAAAATTTCAAAAATTTTTTTTTAATCTAAAAATTTTAAAATTTTGGCCAAACTCATACATTTTTTTAGAAACACAATTTTTTTAATCTAATTTTTTTTTGGAATTTAAAAATGCACTGATTTTTCCCCAAATCATTATAAGAAATTTTGAGAAACGAAAAATTATTTATGGATATAATTTTTTTTTCTGATCATTATAACTATTTTCTGATCATTATAAAAATTTTCTTGATATTTTTTTCTGAAATATAAAAATTTTATGATTTTGCCTAAAATAATTACAAAAAATCTAGAAATTAAAAAAAATTTTTTTGACCATTGTAAATTTTTCCTCAATTTAAAAATTTATTGATTTTACATTATAAAAAAAATTGAAAATAAAATTTTTTTTTCTGATCATAAATAATTTTATAATAATTTTTTCCAATATAAGGAAAATTTAGAAATCAAAATTTTTTTGTGATCATAAATAATTATTTTTTAATTTAATGGTTTGCTCAAAATCATTGCAAAAAAGTTTTTAGAAACTAAAAACTATTGAAAATATAACTTGGATTTAATTTAAATCTCACTCTAATAAAACTTTTCCTTCGATTTAATTTAAAATAAAAAAAACGCAAAAAAATTATTTGAAAAAATTAAAAAAAAAACAAAATCGTAAAAAATAAAAACAATCGTCATTTTTTTAAATAATTAAAAAACTCAAAAATAATTATAAATGATTCTTAAAAACACATTTTTTGATATATCTATTCGTGAAAATAATTTCAAATATTTTGATATAAAAATGAATTAATATTTCTTTTTAAAAATAAAATTTTCATATTTAAAGTAATTTTTTTGAGACTTTTTTATAAATTCGATTTTCTGATAAGCAATGAAATAAATTAACTAAAAAATTAGTTTTCTTAACCTATTAATAAAGTTATAATTTACTAACTTTAATTAAAAAAATTTTTATCATTATTTTACGTAAATTATTTAAATCTAAAAATAAATAATATGTTAAAACTTTATCTATAAAAAAATAATAAATTAGTGAAAAATAAATAAATATGGAAAACTCTATTAAACAAAATAAATTCATGGCTGTGAAGAAAATAGTAAGCAAGGAAGAAAGTGTTTCAGGAGATTAAGAGTGGATGAAAAAAAAATGGATAATTGAAGTGGGCTTTTAAGTTATGATAGATGTGGCTATGGATGGGGCTAGGGTGAGCTTTTAGGTTTTATATATTTGAAATAAGATAATGAAAAATCAGGAAATATACATTAATACTTATGGTGAATAGGTAGCTTGTTCCCAATCCAACAATTTTCTCGTTAAAATATTTATAAACTTGCTTTTTAATAGACTCTACCAGGAATTTATAGTCAAAAACAAAAGAAATAAGTATTTCAAGCATTAAGTGTCAGAAAATAAGTCGTGTTTTGTGAATAAGTGTTCAGTCAGTAAATAAATAAGTGTTCAATAAATAGGTCAGCAAATATGTCAATAGATAAGTCAGTAAGTCTTTTGTGAGTAACTGTTCAGTCAGTAAATGTCAGTAAGTGTTTGGTAATATCTCAAATCCGCAGAAACTATTTTATTCCAGAAAAACAAAAGAAATATGTAAGAAAACTAATAAATACTATGAAAATGGAAAACGTATATATTTACTTACAATTAATAACATCATATTGGCACCAACGGAAATTTTACTTAATAGAAACAAAATTATGGGAGCAGGTTTATTAATTCTCAAAGCTACTTAAGTAAATCGCGCGCTAAATTCTTAACACATATTATGTAAATAAATAATATGACAATGAAAATATTAAAAGCAACACCTTGCTCTAAGAACTATCTGTTGCTATCTAAATGTGAGGAAGCATAAATAGCTACCAATAAATGTATTTGGATGAAAATCGGATGCATTCCACTTATACACATTTCTTCAAAACAAAAAATATATATATAAGCGAAGAACGGAAGAAGTGAATGTATGGCTCGTTTTTACTTTCATTAAATTATTCATGTATTTCAGTAGCATATGCTATAAGAGATGACTATTACAAATATAGTAGAATCACGATTTTAAATAAGATTGTTTACGTGACGAATGAAATTAATTTCAGTCATTACAAAACTTAATAAATGAATTCTTTGCTGTTTCATGTCAACTTTTTTCTCCTCAGGACAGTGGCATAGCAAGGCGAAGTTTAAGCTTGTCACCTCTATGCCTACCAAAATATAAAATGAAATTTATTGAGAAAGGAAGCGTGGGAGATTTTGAACAGTGAGATTGGGAACAGAGTCGAAGAGTTCGTCCTCAACCACAATCTCTCAGGAAGTCCAACTAAAAGATATGTTTTTTGGAATTTTGGCGGTTTTCAGAAATCTTCTTAGGGGTGGAATATCTGTACAAATACCATCTGCAGTAAGCTCATAGTAATTTTTGTACAAACATGGGTAGTTCAGTTTCCAAGGTTTTGATTAGATTGCTGGGCCCTAAAACAGCACAAACATTTTGATGTACATTCAAGTACATGAAGAACTATGGACTACATACCATGCGCAGCAAAGAGAATTCGTCAATCGGGCCATTGGAAAATAACAAGTGGACGGTGAGTTTTCCAACAAAATTATTTTTAGTGATAGGCCCATTTTCATATAAATTGCCACATTTGGATTGAAGAAAACCTACACGTGTTTCGTGAGAAGTTAATGCATCCTACTTGTAAGCAGTGCATCTATATGATACTGTAAGTAGAGTGCCTTGAACATTTTTAATACCTTAGAGAGAAGGTCATCACGACCAATCCGACCCACGACAAGGTGCGAGCCGTCACAATTTATTTTGATTAAATTTTAAGTGAAATTTGCTCCTCAAGTTTTAGTGAAGTTAGTGTTTGTGTTGCCCTTACAATTAACAGTTTCAAGGTCCCCTTTATACTGTAGGATTTATTTCTTCAAAGGCGATCTTTAAAAACTAGAACGCATATTAATTGGACTGAGTACTACTGTTTTATGATTACTACTGTCTCAGCAAGAACACATTAATTTATCGTTTTTTTTATTACATTTTATTATTGATATGCAATGGAGCAATGGAGCAGCACATTTTTAGATTCCTCCAAGTAAACTTACAGCACTGCAGAGGGTCCCAGTTGTGGTATACCTAGTCCAATGTAAATGTGGTTCTGATACAAGAGCGTTAAGTACATGGTGGCCAAATCAACTAAAATGTCTACTAAATGGCTTTTGCTGTTGCCAAAAGGGCCTCAAAGGCGTCAACGAGGATAATACAAGAGCCTTAAGTATATGATGGCTAAAATCAATAATAAACTGTCACTTTTTGAAGATACATCGAAAGTTCTTACATGACATGTGGATTTAGATCTCCTCAGATCCAAGAATTCTGCTTGTTAACAAAGCCGTTGAGATGGAAGTGAGCCTCACTTATTTAATTTAATTCCTTTCGCTCTTGTCCAGAGCGTAGGGCTTCGACTAAGTTTGTCCAGCGCTCTCTATTTCTAGCAACGACCTTCAGCTCTGGAAAAGTCTTTCCTTTTTTCTTTGCATCCTCATCTATAGTCCTTCTCCATGATGTCTTTGGTCTTGTAAGATTCTTGTTTCCGTACGGATTTCAGTCTCTCCACCTCATCCTGGTTTTTTTCGGAGGGTATGATCAATCCACCTCCATTTTCTTCTCTTGATTTTAATGGAGATTCCATCTTCCCCTCCTTATTCTCTCGGTTGGTTCCAAAGATCTTCGTTAGATATCACATTTGGCCAGAAGATTCGGAGATTTTTTTTGAAGCATCTATTCAGGAAGACCTGCAAGCTACTGGTGTTTTTGGAAGTGACCGTTCAAGTCTCAAAACCGTATAATAGCACTGCTTTCACGTTGATTATGAATATTCGGAGTTTGATCGTTGTGGAAGTCTCTCTTGCCCTCCAGAGTGGATACAGCGAATGAAACCCCCATTTGCCTTTCGGATTCTTGCTCCGACATGTGCAGCTGCACCACCATCATGGTTAACTATGCTCCCAAGGTACATGAACTCTGCTACATTTTCGATGTCTTCATTTTTCACTCCAAGTGTTATTACATCTCTTGTGTTTATCTTCATAATCTTTGTCTTGGAGGAGTTTACTTTCCGGCCCACCATCTTGGCTTTGCACTCAAGTTCTTGGAGTTTCTTTTCCATATTAAGATGGTTCTATGAGAGTAGGCAGATATCATCTGCAAGATCTGGATCCTCCAATCGTTTGGTAAGCTTCCACTTGACGCCCCTTATTTCCATCCGTGGTTTTCCTCATTACCTCATGCAGAACTAATAAAGAGATTGTTGGGAACAGAATACATCTCTGGCGAACTCTTGAGTTGACTGCAAATGGTTCCGTGAGTTTCTCCTCGTGCATGACATGGCATCTGTAGTTGTTGTATCTTTTTTTAATTACTTTTGTTATCTTCTCCGGTATCCCGTATTTTTACAAGGTTTTCCACATGCTGCCCCTTGTAACAGAATAGAAGGAGTTTTCGAAATCTACAAACAAAAGATGAAGATTAGTGATAAATTCATTTGAGTGTTCGATAATAATACGAAGCGTGTTAATTTGGTTCACTTGTGCTTTGGTTCCACTTGTGCTTTGATTCTATTGAGTATCACCCGCGTCAACACTTTACTTGGAATTGACTTGGAATTGATAGTAGGGTGATTCCTCTCCAATTATGACAGTTAGTAGTGTCACCTTTCTTGGATAATTTGATGAGGAGTCCTCTTTCCGTTCCTGTGGCAAGTTGTCTTTGTTCCAAATCTCCTTCAAGGGAGGGTACAGAAGATCAGAGTCTGGGCCTGTTGACAGAAACTCAGGTGAAAAATTATCTGGTCCTAGAGATTTTCCACCGAGTTAGTTACATTTCCTACTCCTTTTCTATTCTGTACAATTTCTTTCTCTTCTTCAAGTTTATGTTCAGCATCTTCCTCACTTTCTCTATTAAGCACCTCCACGAAGTGTTGATGCCACCTTGCAAGTTGTGTTTCGTCGTTGGTGAAGAGGTTTCCTTATTTATTTTTCGTCTGTCTTCTGCGGTTGACTTTCTTCTTGGAGAGAGTTATCGTGACATTGAATGGTTTCTTCTTATTTCCAGCTTCTGTCGCTTTCATTGCCTTCTCGGCAAATCCTGAAATCCATTTCCCGCGATCAGCCTTAGCACTCTTTTTCACTTGCTTGCCCTTGGGTTCATATTCTTTCTGGAGCTGGATTTTCTGGAGGCGCGTCTTGCTACTGTTTAGTTCCAGTTTCATTTCTTTTCGCTGTTCAATATGGTCCCTAGTTGCTTCCCACATCCACTCCTTTTTTCTTGGGTCCTTAAAGCCAAGCACTCGTTCAGATGTGTCTGTGAAGGCTGTTTTCACCTTTAACTAGTGTTCTTCTACATTCCTTTCATCATCCACCCTAAGGCCTTTAAACAGGTTCCCTATTTTCAGTGCATATTCTTTCCTGCTGTTCTCGTTTTCAACTTTCCAATATCAAATCTGTTCCTTTGAATATCTAAACGTTTTCTCTTGACAGCAATCTTGATACGAACGCATGCAGTCATAAGATGGTGGTCACTGCCTATATCTGCTATCTGCCCCTCAGCGATTTATCACCTAAAAGAGAGATTTCTTCCACATTCTGCTAATGGACAGGTGGGCAATTTGGTTCTGGATGCAAAGATCTGGGGATACTTTGTGACATTCTTAAGAGAAAATATTGTGCCACCCATGACTTGCGCAGAAAGCCTCACTAATTGTGCTAAAATACATAGTCATTAGGTTGGTCCCTGTATTGCATCTAGGGTGAGTCTCGTTTGATTGTGATAGTTCTCCAACATGGTCTAAAACTGGAGGGATTGAGAATTGATTGTGGTTTGTTGTTGAAATTGAAACTAGCTTTCTTCTCCATGAGGAGGTTGGTAATTTGTTTAGTTTATTTGATGCTTGTGACTTGTATTTTTTGAAATATTCAAAAGTCTGTGTGGAGATCGTATTGAAAGGTCTATCAAATTGTATAGGATGTAATTTAGTTGATGGGTCCGGGTTAGCAGGCGACAATAGTACAAGAGAGAAGCTTTCCTGAGGAAGCTTTCCACTTTTGTTTTGAAAGGACATATTTTGGTTTTTTTGAAGGTTTTGTGAAATTGGTATGTATTTGTCTTGCTATTTGAAAAAAGTGTAGCTCCTCACAAATAATTACTCTCCTCATATTTGAAAAAGAGTAACTCTTTTATTGGATCATGATGATGCCTCAATCGAAACAGCTCATAAATGAGGACGGACCTGACATCCGAAGCCAATCCATCATACAAAGCGTTGCGGCGCGCCTCCTTCCGGACAGCGCTGCGACGCGTACTGAACTCCTCTTTTATTTGTGAAAAAAGACGAACTCCTCATAAATAATGATTCGCTTTGTATTTTAAAAAGTGGAGCTTCCTAATTTTGTGACAGTAAGGGCTCAAATGGGATAACCCCATAAATAAGGGCTCATCAATACTCATTCATGGTCATGATTCATTCAGGACTCATGACTCAATGAGGCATGAGTTAATTACTCATTGAGCTTGAGTCATTGAGTAATTCAGTTATTGATTCATTGACTAAAACTCATTTCATCAGTCAGACTCAGTCAAACTCATCACATTTAAACTCAGTCAAACTCAGTCTAACTCATTCAACCAAAAAATCATAACAAACTTAGTCAAACTCATCAAAAACTCACCAAAAACTCAGTTATCAAAAACTCAGCTAAAAACCCACCAAGCACAAAAAAGTCACCAAAAACTCAGCCAAAAACTTAGTCAAGCTCATTCAATTCATTCAAGTCAAACTTATTGAGTTATCAAATCACTGAATCAATTATTTGAATCAATGATCATCCACGAATGGATTATCAAGCTCATCATTCAGTCTTTGCCTCATTGATTCATGACTCAAGATTTCTAAATTTTCAAGATACAAGAGTAATTTTTATTTTCAAGAGGTTACAAGATCTAAATTGATGCCCTCAAAGACATCAGTAGATTAATTAAGGAACTACTTAATATATTCATTCCTGCGCGATTCAAAATTCATTGCTGAGACACCCTTTTTAAGCAAGAAACTTATATTCAAATTGTTTTCTGACGGAGATGACAGCGGAATTCAATACATCATACAAGACAAGTCATTTTTCTTTACGGACGGCGCTGCGACGCGTGCTATGTGCATAAAACGAGGTCGTTGCGTTGTACACAAATATTATCATCAGCGAGTTAACTCTTCTGTTTTGAAAAAAGAGGAACTCTTCAAAATATAAAGGGAAGGTTGCAAAAAAGGTGACTCATCTTATCTTTTGAAAACAAATAGGAATTCCTCTTTAAAAAAGAAAAAATGGAACTCCTTTATTGAAAAAAGTGGAACTCCTCATAAACAATGATTCGCTTTGTATTTGGAAAAAAGGAACTCCCTCCTTTCATGACAATGAGGCCTCAAATGAGGTACCTCATAAATGAAGACTCATCACCACTCATTCAGTATTCCATACTCATTGAGTCATGAGTTGATTACTCATTGAGTTTGAGTCAATGAGTCATTCAGTAATGGATTCATTGTGTCAAACTCATTTCATTAGTCAAACTTAAACTCAGTCAAACTCATTTACTCAAAAAATCATAAAAAACACATCAAAAACTCACCAAAAACGCAACCAAGAACTCACCAAACAACAAAACTCAGTCAAAAACTTAGTTAATCTCATACAACTCGTTGAAGTCAAATTCATTGAGTCATCAAATCATTGAATCAATGGTTTGAATCATCATCGTTGAATCATCATCATCAAACTCATAATTTAGTCATTGACTCAAGGAGTTTGACTCATGAGTCATTGACCCATGACTCAAGATCAATATTCAAGATTTCAGATTTTCATAATCCAATTTTCAAGATCGAAGAGTAATTTTTATTTCAGATGATTACAAGATCCAACAGAATGCCCTCCAAATAAGGAAATACTAAATATGACTGGTTCAATAATTGACAGACGAAAATAATACGGGATTCAAAATTCATTACTGAGCCACCCTTTATAAGCATGAAACTTATATTAAATTGTTTTCTCTAAAAACTTGGAAATATTTTATGCAGCGTATGAAAAATAATGAATTAATAACCCATAACTATCAATCAATTTTAAATGATTTAATTTACCATAATTCAATGAATCAATGACACAGTTAGATCTAAGCAAATTATTTACAGTTCAATCAGAGATAGATATAAATAAACATATTCTAATTAAAAAGAAAATAATAATCAACCAGTTGAAATTTACACTACTCATCCATAATATAACGCCAAAAATAATAAAAAATACATAATATATTTTAGTGAGAATGAAGTTCATAATTATTACCCTTTTTACTGTAAGTTTTACAATATCATCTAATATATCTTTTATACTTTATAATTTTCAAAAAAT
>WYDF02067901.1:0-11536 GCA_009867245.2 Adranes taylori
TATATTAAAATAAGTGAAACGAAACTTAAATAAATTTCAACAAAATATTAATATTCATAAGCATGACACACGAACAAATGATCAACTAAGAAGAATAGAAGACAAAGGTTAACAAAAGCGCAGGCTGAAATAGACTATATGAGAGTCAATCAATCAGATGAACTACTTGTGTAATGGTTATTAGTGGTTACTAAAAAAATACATATTGGGATTAATAAGTCATTGTGTTATTGTAATAATATTATTTCTTTGTCTTCAATTTCACGCCTTAAGTTAGAGGGGAATATAGGTACATATATTAGATATTAGTCTTTCGTAAGAAATAACTTATACAATCTAAGTGAAGAAATAAATTTTACCGTTCGGAATGTAATTAAATTGTTTCTAGAAATTCTTTATAAAAGCATTTAAAAGTTAGTTTATCTTTAATCTCTTCAAATACACTTAATGAAAACGAAATTTATGTCAACAAATGTATAAAAATTTTCAGTGCGTTTTTGTTATTTACTTTTTGTAGTAATGGAATTGTTTTTTCTTATACACTCTTTTCTTATTATAAACATAAAAAATATTTATTTCAAGATAAGACAGATTAAGTTTTATTTGATCAGCATGTCTTGTGCTACATGTGCAGTGGCGGCGCAAGATCATAAATTTATGAGGGCAAGATTCATTTTGCGAGGCCCTCTGCTCGCGAATGAAGACAGATTTTTAAAATCGCGAGGCCCCTCAAACCGCGAGGCCGTGGGCTGTGGCCCACGTCGCCCACGCCTTACGCCGCCTCTGTACATGTGCTTTAAAAGGCACGCGAAAATATGAAGGCTAAGAAAGAAAGTTGTACAGTTGTGTTTTTGAATGCCTAAAGCAATTTACTATGAGTTCTGTTCCAAACAACTGAGATTAAAACCAAACAATTAAGATATATATTGCTTTAATAGTTTTGACAGAGTTGCCATGCAGTTACGCACAGCAATCATTCGGATGAGACTTTGTTATACATACTTATATGTAAAGAAAATAGGTAATTTAAAAATTTTTAATTAGTAATTTACTGAACGAGAGGATATAATCAAATATCACGAAAGACTAGACGCATGAAAGTTGGTATAAAATACTGATTAATGGACGTGCAATTCCAGTATACTCAGCCCAAAAACCGAAACTGAAATCATAGATACGACAGCAATTTGAGGAAAAAGTGATTTTTAAATATAAAAAGTCATTTTAACGTAAAAAATGTATTTTATGTTTCAACATCCTGATCCCCTTTCAAATCTACAGATAGCCCCAGAAAGTTCCCAATGTTTCAAACCATAAAAAAAAAACAATGTTTCGGAAATCAACGAATCATTTTCTTAAATTTGGAAACAAGAAAAATCACTTAGTGCCCCAGATTTGGTAAATATAGCGGCTGAGGCAACAATTCGTAAAGCTAATTCGACTACCTTTAGTGTAGTCAGAGAGAGCGAATAAAAAGGCAACGTGATAGAACATTCTTTTCTTGACAAAATGCGGTCATTGTCTTGAAACAAGTTACGAATACAAAATTCAGAAAATACAAAAACCAAAATAAGTTACGTGTATGGGCTTCGCAAATTTGATCATGTAAGCCAAAACAGAAGGGATGCTATCTGGTCCATAATGAAAGTGGTATGTATTCAACATTTTACTACAAAATAATGTTAAATAAATCTCCAATTTTATTCAGTAAAATCAGTTATAAGCACGAAGTCCATAATCTGAATATTATATTTTAATGCACCATCACATCGCCTGTACACATGACATCAATATTTCTGCGACCATATTCCTATAATACTATCAAAAAATGAAATTCTTTACTAATTAGCTTTAAAAACCTGCTAGTCTTCAGGAAGTATAATTTGGAATATTTTTCGAGAGATAAATGTATGGATGTTGTAACCTTAAGTTGAGTTATTATTTTGTTTTTGTTTGTTTCCTATTTGCATTTTCACGCACTGTATACACGCGCACAATATGGAACTTCAATGTTGTTTCCAAATAAGTTTCTAATCATCAGACACGTCTAATACAATATTCTTTACAGTAGTTATGGGTGTAGTTAAATAACAGTAACGTACTTATACAAATTGAATCAACGCCCAAGGATTTCGACTCAGTCATTAAATACTGCATTATAAAGTATTATTATATTATAAAATATTGTAAATTTTTTACAATTTGGAAATGACTTTTTTTTTTCTTAAATTTGGCTCAAAATGTACTAAGAAAGTAATATAACTTTGGCCCATTATCGTTTTTACTTTCTTTAATTAATCAAAATAGATGACACCTTTCGGATAAAAATAATTAGCTATGATCTTACAGGCTGGAAAAATATGCGGTTTTCATTCCTTGGGATCATGTTACTCGGAGCACATCCATTGTTTTGACTGTATTTTGGATATATCCTAGATTCACCAACTGTAACAAATTAATGGAAATAATCTACTATATTACGCTGGGCGCGGCACTAAGCACAGACAAAAAGCGTCACCCATTTTATGGATAGATCTTTTTTATATTTAAGGTCCAAAACGTCCATCCAAGACGTTGCTTGCATACTTTCATCGGTGATCGCTAATTGCAAGGGCATGGTCTTTATTAATCATTTCTGGAGTAGCTGTAATAAGTGACGGTCCGAACGTTCTGTTCATATGGTCACTATTTGGATTCGGTCACTATGCGGTTTTGATTCCTTACGATCATGTTACTCGGGTCACATCCATTGTTTTGACTGTATTTTGGTTTCTGGATTACAATGATCTATGCTAGTTTCACCAACTGTAACAAATTAATGGAAAAAATCTACTGAATTACGTTGGGCGCGGCACCCAACAGCGACACCCATTATGTGGATAGATCTTTTTTATATTTAAAGGTCCATCCAAAACATTGCTTGAATACCCGTTCGGTTTAGATGTTTACTTCACTAGCTCTAATTCACGTATTTTTATCGGTGATCGCTAATTGCAAGGGCATGGGCTTAATTAATCATTTCTGGAGTAGCTATAAGTGACGCTCCGACCGTTCTGTTCATATGGTCACAATTCGGATCAGAAAACTACTTAGAATGGGACGAAGCAGATTCAGGAAAACATTTGTGCAGCTTTTCCTCGACTGTTAAAATAGTTTTTCTAAGTAAGAAATAAGTTTAACTAAGACTTGAACTTCTCTTGTCTCCGTTTTATTCATTCCATACTTTTCCTTTTCGTACTTTTCTTTTCTTTAAATGAGTATAACTTATCTGTCATATATATGGGAAATTTTGACAAAGACATTAGAAACATGACGCAACCCAACAATAACGTAGCGAAGGTGTAGCCAACCTATGAAGTTGTTTTTCCGTGAAATCGCCCTCGCATATAGATCGCCGATCTTGTCAAATTTCCTAAGTTGTCCAACACCCTGCCATAGAAAATAAGCAACACATAATAAAGTTCAGTCATAGACTACAGAGAAAACAATAAAACTTATTCTAACAAAAACATACTATTAAATAGAAATACAAAGCTTCAATAGACTGATACAATATCTGAATATTTGCAATTAATCTTATAATAGAATGCTCTAAAAGGTAATAAAAGAAATGATATATTAAATAGAATAACTTACAACTGATTGCGTATTACAATCCTGCCCATTCATTGTTAAATCCAATCTAAAGAGATCGGAATTACTAATATCATTGTTGCATGTCTCCGATCTGCCCAAAGCGTAAATACGTCCATTGAACGGTTTGTTTGTTCTTACTTGAACAGCAATTTTCGTGTCTTTACAGTTTACAGATACTAAAGAGCAAAAATAAATACACATAAGACGCATGGTTTGAAAGTAATAAGTACAAAAAGTGAAAAAAAATCTTCAGTTTGCAAGTCTTCTTTTTCATTTTCGGGGTTTTATACTGATACTAACAATATTGTTTGATTAGGAAAGAATCTATTTCTATTCAATTTTCCTAGAAGCATTAATTCATCTTCTATGAAACATTAATTCACTCAATATTACTTTCTGCGCCCCAGTAAAAATAAGAGTTACTTCCAACTGACCATCTGTCAAAAATCTATGAACAAAATCAGCATAGGCTAGAATCAGGATGCCTGATATCTAAATTTTTTAATCTGCCCAAAGCCTTAAACTTCAAACAACTTCAATTCCAAAACTTTCAAGATGTACCAAACTTTAAAATCTGTAATGTTCTCGAATAACCAAAATTCGACTAATCCTAAATTGCTCTTCCCCAAGATATCAATATTTAAATAAGGCCACTCAGCGTTCTTCCAGCCTTAAAATAGGTTTTTTATTGCTATGTTTATTTTGGTATTTTTACTTATTATTTGGAATTAGAGGCATTTGATAACGGACTAACGGCTCCCTCTTATAACAATAGCTTGATCACTTTTTAAATGAAATTTTGTCTAGTCTTTGTATATGATCTCCATGATTACGTATTCTTAAATTATGTGCATAAAACATAAATTAACTACATAGGAATCTGAGAGAAGTTTAACAATAAACAAATAAAATTCAGTACAATAATTTTACCATCGTAGCAGGTCCCTGTCTTATCACAATTCGCATCACTCCGGGTTAGATTATTCAACGTTGGATCTTCTGTGGCTTCAAATACAATAGGCAACGTGTGATCTATTCGGTCAATGTTCGAAGATGTTGGCAGGTTTTCTAAAATCATAATAAAAGAGATTAAACTTTGTCACTGTATAAAATCTATTACTAGATATTATCAAATTATAAAAGAGTTGTTTCTTATCTATTGCAAAAACTAATATGTGTACTGTTGTAAAAGTGTTGACTTTTTTAAAATATTCTCTGTGATGAGTAGTAGCAGACCGCCGATTAGCTACCGCCCCCGCCATTCATTGAATGAAAATCTACTAATCCAATGCAGTATTCAGCATTCGGATCTAACTGGATTGACGGTTAATAGTCTGCAGTTAACACAGAACTATTACCTTTCAACGTAAATATATGCTACATTATTTTATCTCGTTGACGTACTTGCTGAATCACTAAGATATTTTAAACACAAGTGTGCGCATTTGTAGGAACCGTATGACTGATATGAATCATGGTTATAACGTATCTCACTACCTCTTAAATAGTTTACAATTTCATTTGGTGGGCGAAGATTTTCAAATCAATCGAAATAGAATACAATGTTTCCATTCTTTCTATACGCAACCCAATGCATTCCAGGTCCTTGTATGGAATCTAATGTCTAATGTCTTAAGAGTTTCGGCCAGAAAAGTGGAACTAGAAAAGGTAGAATTCCGCCTTCTTCAGGAATTGGAATAATTCTAGGCATTCGGACATTCTTACGACCACCGACTTTCTTCACAGCAACCCGAGCAACGGCAAGAGCAATCTTAACAGCATGTTTTAAATGTTTCTATTTTCGAATAGCATTACGCGCTTTTACGCCAACGTCGCTACGAAGCACTACCGATTTCTGTTTTTTTCCGAATTCCCATTCCGAGTTTGTATTTTACTTTCATTGTAGTTCCAACGAATAAGCAAGTGGCCTTTTCATCAAATTTCGATTTCAGTCTTTGCCAAGCAATATCTTCAAATACTTCATCTGCTTTATGAAGATCTTCTACACTCTTCAACTGCGAATACACAATGTCGTGTTCTTTACAGGCAGCGTCCAATGGATTTATACCAGGATCACCACGTACTAAGCGTTTAGATAATTTAGTACAACGACCGCAATATTGATATAACGGTAGATGTAATTCAATCGGTAACTTGTTAATTAACGTATTAAGTGTTAATTACCGTACAAACCTTCACCTTTCGACGAATACATTTGAACTGAAATCGGAACTGATATAAGTCCAGATGCTTTTGAGATTAATCCATGCATAGTCGCCGCCATGCATGCTATTAAACAAAGTGAAAAATTACCAGTGATTAATATGGATTCGCTGAAATCATCGAGTGAAAAGAAACAAAGACATGGATCTCTTCTTCCATATTGGATTCGCGGACTTATTGTAGTATCTTCAGGCTGCGGAAAGACAAATGCGATGTTTACTTTACTGTACGTGCCGAACGGATTACGTTTTGAAAATATTTACGTTTACTCGAAATCTTTATATCAGTCCAAGTGTCAGTTTCTTGCAACAGTGCTGAATGGAATCAAGGAAGTATAGTATTTTCCATACAACGAAAATACGGAAATCCTAGCACCGATCGAATCGCGGCCAAACTCGATTTTCATATTCGACAATGTTTCTTGTGAACGACAGGAAAAGATAAAAGAATACTTTTCCATGGGTCGGCATAGAAATATCGATTCTTTCTACTTTTGCGCAAACTTATTCCGCAATTCCAAAACAATTCTGTCGCGATAACGGAAATTTCATTACACTTTTCAAAATGGATGATTTAAATCTTTCGCACATATATAAGAATCATATTGGCATGGGCATGAGTTTCCAAGAGTTCAAAAGTATGGCGGGAGAGTGTTGGAAAGAAGTATGGATTTTTAACAATCTGTAAAGATTCTGATATAAATAAAGGGCGTTATCGGAACAAGTTCGATCAGTTCATAGTTGTTGTTGATGAGAATCAAAAGCAGCAGAATGATTTTGATTTGTCGTAGTTACGTCATTTATTGCATTTCCATTTGCAACGGTGCATTTTACAAGTTCATATCATCAAAATTACTCCATTAATGCTATTATTCATATATAAAGTTTTAATTGAAGCCGGCGTAAAACTTGTATCGAAACATTGAATAATTGGGTTATTTATATTTTGCTATAAACATATTTTGATATAAACAACAATTTAATACGAAATCATATTAATTATTTAAGCAGGTTATCATCGAAAAATGCAAATTATATATGAGAGACTACAAATAGAAAAAATTCCAATGGACATTTTGGGTGGATGGCCATTTCTGCTATAAGGTATTTAAGCTTTATCAACACCCTCTTTTTACAGAACATCATTGTATTTGTATAAGTGAATATACATTAACTCCGTTCTGAACCTATCATCGGACAAATATTGTTTGATTGAAAACTCTATATATGTTGCATGTGTGCGAGCTGTCATTTACAAGGTGTTTTTAGGTTAATTTGAAATATTTTCTAAATTACATCTGATTGTCGCAATCTGTTTCTATAATTTGATTCTAATTAATGAAGACTACCAAACTTTTGTGACAAAAACAAAATAAAAAGACTACAGTTTTTATGGTGTTAACATGCTTTTTTGTGGTTGCTCCATAATGCAACGATATTCATATCCCTAATTCGAAATCATATTATATTACGACAATTACGAAACTGCAAAGCTTGCATTTTTGTTGTTCTTTTACCTTGATGTGTTTTGATATAATTAACAATAATAAAATATGCTTAGCAATTTCGTTGCCATATTTTATCATCTTGAAATCACTTATTCCGATATATGTTTCTGTTTTGTTTATAATTTGACCTACATTTTTATTCTCAGTTTAACCGCGAAGTATAAAACATTATTTTCTTTAAAGCATCGAGCACACAAGCTACGATCATTCAATACAAAATTTGAAATAATCACAGCTGATACTGACTTGAGTGAGGTTTATGAAAAATTCTGCTCCATCATCAAGCGCAAAGCAGATGAACATCAACAGCGCGATAGCGGGTGGGCGTTGATGCAATGCAGCCATTTGGATATTAACAACAATAAGAATTAGCCCATTGCAGGGTCGTCGTTCTTGGAACTTCCTAAAGCGATTCAACACAAGTATGTCTGCATCAATATCAATAACGATGACGAAGCATGGGCTGTTACTGCAGCATTGCATCCAACGAGTCATAAACCAGGCAACGTATCAAATTATCCCCACTACTCCTCGGTTTTAAAATTAGACGACATAGCATTCCCGATGAAGTTGTACGATATCAAGAAGTTTGAGCAGATGAACGATATAAGTGTGAACGTATATGCTTTGGAAGAGACCTCGGAAAAGAAGAAAACGGAGTATGATGTGGTGGGACCTCTCAATTACACAAGTAGTAAGCGAACAATTCATGTTAATCTTTTATTGATAGAACAGGCAGCAAAATCACATTATATCCGCATCAAAAATATGTCTCGGTTATTAAGTAGTCAAATTTCGGACCGTCAACATTCTAAAGATATTTGTGATGGTTCTTTAGTTTGGTTTACTTCACAAGAGAATCTTACTATACACCAGGAATATGACTGCAATCATATTAAATGCATTTTACCTTCAACTGAGACGATCAAATTACGTAATGGACTTGAACGTCCAGGGGACGTATTGCAATTTTCCGATCACAAAAATAAAATTAAAGTCCCTTATTTAATTAAATGTAATTATGACGATTCTCTTACAAAATTCGAATCTTATACAGGCTGACATGTACCTCGTGTTTTCATAGAATACTTGACAAAAGATGCTATTCGATTATTCAAACATCATTTGCTCCCCATCATTCCTATGATTCCTTTAAGGCCGACACAACAACTTGATTATTATTCGACAAGGACGTGTCATATCTGTGAGAAAACAATTAAAACTGGCGATAAAATCCGCGATCACAATCATTTAACTGGATAGTATGTTGGTCATGCATGTTCTAATTGTAACCTCAATTATAAAATTCCTAAATTCCTTCACAATTTAAGTGGATACGATACACGTTTATTTATAAAAGATTTAGCAGAAGCCGGCGAATAGAACGCTACATTTCTTTGTCAAACTGATTACATGTAGGTACTTATACAAATAAGAATAATAAAGAAAGAGCCCATTCGTTTAAATTAAGATTTCTAAATTTAATTCGTTTTATGAATAGCTCACTGGAACAACTAGCATCTAATCTCAAGGCCGATCAATTCTTAGTAACTCGAAAAGGTATTTTCACCTACGAATATATAGATTCAATTGAAAAATTTCAAGATACAAGATTGCTTGAAAAATAAATCCTTTTAAAATAAATTGAATCAGACGCATATTTCCGATGCTGATTACCAACATGCTCAATTGGTTTGGCACAAGTTTAATTTTTAAGTTAGTAAGTGTTATTTCAAAAATTGTAATGACAAAGAATTTTAATAATTATTTGTAAAAATTGGGGCAAGGTGGACACGTGTTTCTAGCATAGGATTATAGCTGTTATCAGCACCTTTTCTTTTTCCAAATATAGCTGTAAGGTCTCATTGCATCGGACTCTGAATCCGACACTTAACCATTACGCTATGAGTGCCCGTACAAATAATTATGAAAATTTCTAATTTAAACATTGATTGTATGTAAGTTTGCATACATTAAGATGTTCAATTTTGAATTATTCGCTATATGCAGATATGGTATAATCGGCGGTCTGCTACTACTGTGATGATCGATAATTTTTTTCATACGTTGAATATTATTGTCGTCTCATTTTATCCATAGGACATCAAGCATCTCCAAAACATTAGCTTTAAACACCTCAACCGTCTTTTCTGGTGCCGAAAAACTCCCAGTCTAGGTTTAACTCATTCATACTACACTGTAAGTTGTAATGTATTAAGCTGCATTGAGTTATTTTATCGAAACTAATCGTTGAATATTTAAATAAAAATATTATATTTTATTACAAATAACTTACAAATTGTCATTGGCTATAGCCGTTTAGTATTATAATACATATTTTAGAATAAAAAGAAAACAAAAACAATTGCTTTTATGATTACATAAAAGTATATTCTAATAATAAATAATAAACCGGTATTCAATTGATTGGCCAATTGAACAGCTTCTGTAAGTAATAAACATGGATATTTTCATTTTTATTTAATACGCTGACTAGTGACATCAGGTACTACAATTTGTAGTAAAACATAAGCAATAATGTTTTACTACAAATTTAAAATCATGACTTTTTTAAATCAATCATTAAATAACTCCATTAAACATTACTCATAAAATGTTAAAACTCATAATTTTAAAACCCTCTTTTTTTTTAAATTCCTGTAATATATCTTTGGCTTTTACGCGATGTACTTGAAGCTTTCGTGGTAACATAACTAGTCGAAATAAATTAAATTTCAATAAGGAAGTGTAATTGTATTTTATTTAACCTTGAAAACTTTTTTTTTGTATATACCTAATGTCTTGTGGCTCTAAATAGTTTAATTAAAACATAATTAGTACTGTAAAATGTAAAAACAAAAGTAATAAATTAATATTTAAGAAAGTTTGGGATCCTTATGTTAATGAAACAATTTTTATAACAAAATACAATTTTTTCCTGTCAAGTTCTCCTTACTTATATTTTCTCAAAAATACTACACTTAAAAATAATTTAAACAGGAAACTTTGTAATTTATGCAAGTAAAATAAAGTAAACATCACACTTTTGTTGTTTATAGTATCTTTATTCACACTGTTGTTTCAAACAAATATCTATAGATGCGACGCTTATTTGTTATTTGACAATCAAATAAATAAGTCTTACTTCTGTGTGTTCGGTGATATTTTTATGTGGAGAAATGACAGATCTGGCAATTTGTTATAAATGTTGTGTTAACAATGGAATCAAGTATAGCCAGGCGTTCAAAATGTTGAACAAGGTCTTTCGCACAATACTATGCCACAACTACGGGTTTAGAAATCGTACAAACGATAGGAAGGCCAAGAAGATTACGAAGATGGTGTAAAGTCTTAGTATTTCCACCAGTGATGAATATGCAAAGAAAGTTAAATAGATTTTGCTGGCTAATAGAGCTATTACTATTACTATCAGAAAAGTTGCTGAAAAATACTAAATTCATGAGTTATATAAAGTAATTTATACTAATGTTTTCCACATGAAATGAATAGCAGAAAAAAATGTTCTAAAACTACTGAATTTTCAATAAAAACAGCCGCTGTCGTGTAGACGCCGATAATCAAATGCTTACTGCTATCGCTAACGACCCAGATTTGCTTAAATGCGTTACAAAAATGTGATACCGAAATACATTTCCGCCCAGTAGATGGCTACGATATCGAAATGAACGCTCAGTCGTTTCAGTGAAATTTTTTTGAAGAGCCAAGACATAAAAGGGCACGGCACGCCAAGTCCTGTTAAATGTGAAAGTTCTTCCACTATTCTGGAATAGGCCATAATGAATTTTTATCGTCCAGCTGCACAGTAAACAAGAAATATTATGTACAAGTGCAATTTTCGTGAGTCAGTTCGAAAAAAAAATGACCTGAACTTTGGAGATACAATTTTTGGCCAAGCAAAAAACTGCTGTGATTGCAATGGCCTTCTGTGTCTGTTTTCTATTTTCCAAATCTAAAACGACACTTAAAGAGCAATTATTTTTCAACAATAGATCAGATAAAGATAATATGGCACATCGTGCTCAAAGATCAAATTTCGAAATTTGATCTGTATCAAACAAACGAACAGGCAGGTTTCCGTAAGAGCTATGGCACCAATGATCACCTCCACACAGTGAAAATTCTTATTGAAAAATGCATAGAGTACAATAA
>WYDF02067912.1:0-11536 GCA_009867245.2 Adranes taylori
ATAATCTTGTTTTGACATGTAATCTGAGAAGGCACTACTTAATAAAATAGCCTATTTCTAAATTAATTACATAATATTATATATTTGTGTATTAATTTTAGCATCGATTATTTATGATGGATGATGATAATCAAGATAACACTGCTGATAATAATGACGATAATGATGATGATGTTGAAGAGAGCTCTGCATCGTCATCCAGCAGTTCATCTACTCAAAGTTTCCGGTCACATAGCTCACATGCTTCCGACGCATCTGATATCGAATCAATGATTGATGGACCGAGCGGCTGTACGACGTCTTAGATATTACGAAATTGTTATAATGCTGAGTAGGATAGAGAATTCTATTTTCTGGCAAATAGTAAGAACGATTAATTCATTGTATTAGTTTTCTTGCATTATATATGCAGTATTCTTTTATTGTACAGTATTAGCTGTGCACGTCCATTGTTATTCCATGATTCCTATATATTTTTGGGCCCAAGCCAGAAAAAAATCAAATATTCCATCACGTACCAGTTTTTCACAAGTCCATTTACATTTCATAGTTGTAAAATCTGTAGTTAAACTCTATGGCCCTCCGCACATGGCGCGACTGGCGAGCGGATCGTTCTCGACACGATTTCTATGAGATATTTGGGATTAGTGCGTTATACTCTCTTTGTGCGACTACCATCCGCACACGGCGCGTCTCTTGTGCGATACGATACGGCGCGACTTCTGTTGTATATTTTTGCTAGTATTCTTTGTGTTAGTGAAAACTACAGCTCTTATAAAATGAGCTCCAGTAGCACTAGTAGTGATGAAGAGAACATTCTGTTATACTATCGGTACTCTAGAAGGAGATGAAGAAGAAGAAGAAAATATTGGGTGCATCCTTATATTGAAAGGAATGTTCATTGTAGGCTGTTTGTTGCAGCCAGAGAATTGCATGACACAACTGAAGCAAAATTTTTAGCGTTTTACAGAATGTCGAAAGCAAGTTATCAATCACTCGTCCAAATTTATCACCCCTGCCATTCACCAGCAGAATACGAATATGAGGGAGTGCGTAGGAGCAGAAGACCGAAAATTGATCACATTAAGGTATGTTTGGTTTACTAATTAATTAAAATATATACACTAGTAATCAATACATTTTAATATTTTTATTGTTACATCTAAATTCTTCAATTTAATGGGTATAAATAACAATTCCATATTACATTATAAACATTACATTTTATTCGAATGAATTCTCTTAATTAAAGATATGTTTTTTCACAGGTATTTGGCTACATGATCTACATTTGTGTCACTTGGATTGTACTTTGCTCGAGGAGATAATATAATTGGGCAGATAGTTTTTGAGACAAAAAAAATAATATGGGATGTGATGAATGAAGTTTGGATGTCGAAACCGAATATGAACGATTGGAAAAATATTTCACAGCGATTTGAAACCCTATGGAATCTATCAAACTGCATTGGCGCGGTAGATGGTAAACATATTCGCATTGAAAAGTTGTCATCAACAGGTTCAAGTAATTATAATTACAAAGGGTACCACTCTCTAGTACTATTGGGTTGCTGTGTTGCTGATGGCCTATTTACATTCATTGAAACAGGCTACGCTGGTAGGAATAGTGATTGTGGCATATTTCGAACTTCTTCAATGAGATATTGGTTAACTAACTCAGAGCTTAATATTCTCCCACCCTGTGAGCTACCTCAAGACGAAAATGGTCTTCCTTTCCCACATTATCTTGTTAGAGATGAAGCATTTCCACTGTCAAAATGTTTACTGATACCCTATTCAAAACGGATTCTCGATAACAATAAATGAATATTTCACAATAGTCTTAGTAGAGGAAGGAAAACAATTGAGTGTGGTTTTGGAATGGCTGAAAATTTTCAAGATTTAAGTACTCCAATTTGTTCCCGGAGCGTTAACAAAGCTTGCAATATCATGAAAGCTTGTTGTATACTTCATAATTAATGTCGGTAAGAAAGACGGGAATCTATACTCGACGCAGTATTTTGATAGAATAGCTGAAATACATTTCTAAATAATTACAATTACATTCCTACAACAACGATCAATAGAAATATAAGTGGCGAATCAACAGCGTATGAAGTGCAAAATTATTTAGTCAACAATGTTGTATCGCCACATGCGTCCCTTCATTGCGTCCCTTCATCAGTATTGTGTGTAATCAGTGAAAATATTATATAACTTAAATTATAGTGAAAAAATTATATTATAATGATTTTTTTTTTAAATTATATGTAGAAACATGTCTATTGAAATTAAAAATGTTATTTTAAAAAACACACTAATGTGAGAAAAGAGTATTACAGATCAGTAGCTTCTAAGACTGTGTAAGTTACAGTTTCAGCTTCACCAGACACTGAGGTTATTGTACGTGGAGAGCATGAAAATTCTGAAAATAAGGATCCATGAGATGCAGATTGACTATATAATTCGATAGATGTTTGGCGTGGTGTGGCATTAGTAAAATCATCCAAAGGGATAGCAGCAAGAATTTCGTCTATAAGGGCAATAGACTTTCTTTTATATGCCCTCAGTTGTACGTCACTCATTGTTATGATATCTGCTATTTAGAAATGCTTTACTGATAGTTCTTTCTTGTCAGCAGGTGTAGTAAATTCTTTTTTAACCTTCTTGCTAGCAAAGTATTCTGCGATTTTCTGGAAAGAACTATTTTTCTGGGAGTGCTTTTGAATTGTGGCAGCGTTGGTTTTTCAACTCCACATTGAGCCTTGGACGTAGACAACAATGACGACGAAGACGGCAGCAGAGGGAGTGTTGAACATTGTTCAGTCTACTCAGTTGGTGGTTGTTCTGAGAAATAAGTTTCTTCAAGTGTTTCAGGAGACGCTGGCGTGTCATGCGCGGGCATGTCGTATGTATTTTCAAATAGTTGTTCAGGAACGGGTGGGAAATTCCCAGTTGGTTGGGTAAGTGTTTTGATAAAAGGGATGATAAATCTTTTGGGGAACTTAGCTTTTCTTCCGAAAGTGCTTCGTATGTTTCGCCATTTTTCCTTGCATTCCTCTTGCATTCATTTTTCCTTGCATGAAATAAAGGTAATAAACAAATTCAGAACAAAATAACATAAACATTCGAATGAATTCTCTTAATTAAAGATATGTTTTTTCACGTGTATGTTTTGGTATGATATGTGCGAAATTATTTAGCCAACTATTTTGTATCGCCACAGGCATTCCTTCCTTGGCAATGGAAGTATTGTGTGTAATGAATGAAAATATTATATAACTTATGTTATAGTGAAAAAATTATATTATAATGTTTTTTTTTTAAATTATATGTATAAACATGTCTATTGAAATTAAAAATGTAATTTTAAAGTACATACTAATATTGTGAACTTACTCGCCAAATTCACAGTTTTCGCTATTTCAATTCACGCTTTATCTGTTGAATCCTTTCTCGAACATTCCGGAATGGTGTAATCGTATAATTCCGGGTGTTTTTCAACCTCAGTTACGAATCGGATGTTGAAAGCCTTCATTACGTAAACTAAACAAATAATCACTCTAAAATAATCATATTGATATATAAATTAAAATTCGTATTTTCATTAAATAATTCAAATAATATTTATATGATAAAACTAAAAGTTAGTAATGTGGAAAACCTTATACAAATAAATGCGTACCTACCAATAACTATTTTAGCGGTGAGTGCAGTACGACTGACAAGCGAGCTGCATTGTATATAGGGATTATACAGTTTAATATTGGGTTTTTTTTTGGGAAAGTTGGGTAACCAAACAGATTGTACTTTTTCGTAGGGACAATGTTACAATCTCATAATTAAGTAACGAGATTGACAAGTGTTTAAGGCCGTTTGCTTACTTATCTTTTAAATTATATGGGTTCCTTAAAGATAAGTTTTACTTAAATCTAATTTCCGTCGCTAACACTCGACTTAAGTATCACTTAGTTAAGTGAGAATTATATTTGACAACAATGTACATTTACTTACGTTTTTTTAATTGTTGTTACTAACTATATGAATGGCCTTTAACGCTTTAAAATCCGTCATACTCTGTCTCCAGTGTATACTCGCTTTGTAGTAATATGCGTTAGAGCCTGCCCTTCTTCATTTAAATAAAGACATCGCTAACTAAAAATCGGAACTGGAATTATGTAAGAAATCTACTGAGAATTTAAACAGTGTTGACATAACTGTTGAAATCAACGAGCGTGCAATTCGTCTAGACAGTTTCGTAGGCGAGTTGTGAAAATTCTTTCAAAAGTTTTTCCTAAGACGTTAAGAAGTGTGATTGGTGGATATGATGAAACATGTTTAGGGTAATTGCGAGGTTTATGAATCATGACCGTTTGGCCAGTTTTCCAACCTATTGGGAAGTGCCCCAATAAAAGACATTTATTGAATCTCGGTTAGGAGCGATATAGTCTCAGCAGGAATGTGCCTGAGGATACGACGAGTTAAAGCATCTGAACCAGGAGTGGTGTTTTTGCCTTTGTTTAGTGTTTAGGATACATCATCTTATGTGATAGGATATAGAATATCGTCCTGTTCAGGAAAATCTATGAATGGTATGTGGCGAATGAGCAAATCGTTCACCAGTTTATTTCTTCAAGAAAATTGGACTCTAAAAGTACGTTATTAGGTAGTTTATACGTGTTTTCCAGATAGTCAACGGAAAGTTCGGCTTTATCAGTGGAGTTGTTTAGAATTTGACCCTGATTATTTGTCAGGCGGGATTTTGGAACAGTCTTTTGACCCGTAAGTTGCTGGAATTTTTGCCAAAATTGCTTACCATTGCGGTAATCGAGTTTTGATGTGGCTTCAACCCAACACTCTTCTCTAGACGCAATTATATTGCGCTGAATAAGGGCATTGAGTCTATCTCCGGCCCTGCCTGAAACAAGTGTAATGCTGGCATCCATAAATTAATTATTCATGAATTTTCATTTCTTTGAGCGGCCGGCTAGTGGCTTGGTGATGAGTCGTATCTTTCAAAATATGCCACAGTGATGCTATTAATAAAGAAGATGCTAATGAACCCTTATAATAATGGGTGAAATGGTTCCATACATCTTGAACTAGCCGTTTTTAAGACCTTTGTTGTAATTATAAATTGTTCCTTGTTGGTATTATGTACCTTTTACTTCAAATAATATGTTATACTTCAGAATAAAAAGTAGAACTATTTAATCATTATCTAATTATAGCGTTTGCATGAGAATAGCCTGAATAGGGATATTATGATTTGATCGTTAATTTTGTCTTCATTGTACTTAATATATAACAACAATGTAACAACAATTTATAATAATTAAAGCATCAATTTTTAAAATCAGTGCTGGCTGCGTTCATAAATTAATAATTCATAAGACGAATTTGCATTTCTATAAACAGCCGGTTAGTGACTTAATGAGCAGTGTCTTCCAAATATGCGACAGTGATACTCCTAATAAAGAAGGTGCTGATGATCCCTTATAGAAATGGGTGAAATGATCCCATACATCTCCGCTTTGTTAAGAAATTTATTTGCAATTATAAATTGTTCCTTGTTCGTATACGTACCTATTTATTACTTTGATTTTCGATAGTTTGAGGGCAAATTGGCTCAGTACCATTGAGCCAATTTTAAGCAATAAATTTTAAATTCCATATAGATTTTTTCGCATAGTTTTATGTGCATAGTTATTTTGATATTTTGTTTTCAGGTTATTCAAGTTATCGGCATACTAATACGTTTTTCGTTACAATTTTTACAACTGATGGAATTATGTTTAAATAAAATATAGTAAGTCATTCATTCACATATGGCTATAATTATTTAATATCTTGGGATATTTATAAATTATATTTCAGTTTTATTATTTCATGTAAATAATGTATTACTTGTGAACATCTGTTTGGTTAATATGTTTTTAAAAGTTCTTTTAATGCTTATATTAATCGAAGTTTCTATTAAATAAATAAAAATTACAAAACTACTGTGATTAAATTTTTTATGAATAAATCAGTGATTGATGTCGATATTTCTGAAAGTTTGTATTAAAAGGTCATGAAAATTTATTTCGAAGTTCAAATAAAATGAAGAAACAAAGATTATTTACTGGATTTTCAAGCCTATTATATTTGTCCTCTCCTTGCATTTATTAATAATTTACCTTCTCTATTTGATTACCTCGCATGTAGTTACAATTGATTTGACATCTTTTTTTAATCGTATTCTAAATAGATCACTTATAAAAGATGTAGATAACTGTGAATTTTGGGTGGTTATTTCATTCCATAAAGCTTTAATATTAACAATTGCGTATTATGCATATTCAATATGTGACGTACTGTTTTAGTTCATATGTCAGCAATCTGATCTATTTTGTATACATACGCTAGCGGAAATAAAATCCGGCGTTGCCTTATCTACGGATTTTCTAATTTTTATGTTCAATTTTTTATGTGTATAATTTTTTTACATATATATATTTATATGTAGTTTTTAAATTTATATTTTAAAATAGAAAAACGTTATACCACATAATAACATAAGCGAAACTCCAGAAAAAGAAACGAAATTAGAAAGAGATAAAGAGTTACATCCAGATTAAAAGTCCTAGACATTCCTATAGCACAGCTGATACTTTAACCAATAGAGATTTTGCTTTGCAAAGGCACATATAGAAAACGACCAATACTACAATATATTTTACACGTGCAAATGAAATCTCAAACAATTGTCATCTGTTTATTAAATCAAAAACATATGCGATGTTACCAGCTTGCTATTGTACAGTTCTTGTGCTTTCTATTTAGTGTGTAATGTGAATTTTAAACAAATAATATATTGCTGGTAAGTATCTAAATTCTTATTTTGTATATTATTGTTTTGAATAATATTATGACTTTATTAGACTGAAATTTTATTTATGTTTGAAGAAAATTATTTTTAGTTTTTGAAAGCATGTACATGCTGTAGGCTTTTTAATTTAATTCTTCGTTGTTAGTTATAAAAGATTTGTTAAAGTTTGACTTTATTTTGTTAAAGATTGAGGTGTTGAATTTTACATAAATATAGTTTTGTGAGTTTTAAATAAACTATGACTGACTAAAAAAGTTGTTGGAAGAAATGTTGGAGTGTATTGCACGTATAAAAATTGCAAGAATCGCTTTTATATGAAAGAACAAACATTTATAAAATTCATTAGATTTCCATTAGATACAGCAGTGCGAGTATTAAACATCGTGAAAAAATATACACATAAATGTATATTTATTTTGTATTAGTTTTAACGAATACTTTTATACAGTTATAGAAAATGGTTAGAGGTTTCAGACAGAGGCGATCTAAGTTTACATTACAAAAACATTACAAGAATTAAATTCAATATATTTTTTTAAAAAACCGGAATCGTTTTGCATATATATTTATCAGCTAGAAACTATATTCTATGATAATTTTGAACAATATATTTGTAATAAGAGAGTTGGATATAATCTTTATTTGAAATGTAAAGAAGTTGAAGCATTTAAACATCCATGTGTAAATTTTTATTTAGAATATTTAATAAAATTATATATACGTTTACGAATATACTATTCTTTAAAATACATCAATGAAAAATACAAGCACTCCAACCGAGAAACCGAAAACTAATGATTTTAATGAATTTGTAAATTTTTGCAAACCCATTTTGCACTTAACACATACTCTTCCACATAGTAAAACACATAGTTTTCCATTTAGTATTTAGTTTTCCTTTATAAGCGTAGAACAAATATTGTACGAAATATTTATATTAGTTCTATTTCAACAAAATTTTATCATAAAAAACAAAAACGTTTTTGTAGTAAAATACTTATTAAAAATATTTGGGTATTTAAATTTGTTATAAAATTTATAAATTATAATTTTAATGTAAAGTTAAAACTCATTTTAATTTTGTTAGTTAATATATAATCTTTTGTAGTTATTAAATAATTTTCTAACAAATTTTCATATTATTTTATCAATTTCTGATATTGTAAACTTTAAAATCAACTTCAAGAAAGAGTCTTGTCAAAGAATATACTTTTGTCCCGTTTTTATTAGTGTGAATCTATAACTTGTCCTTTTCTACAATTATACTTTTTTAACAAAAATGAGTAAAACAAAATACTTATATACATATATGGTATATTAACTTTAAGAGAAAAAAAGTCCAAATGCCAAATTTTGGAACTATTGTTTTTCGCTAAATAGAAAAACAAAATTGAACAATTGTTTGCAGATGTCACCTGGTTATTTTAATTTTAATATTTTCTGTAAATTGTATTGAGTTTGGTTAAAAATGAATGTTAATTGTTTGAAAGATATAGAATATACGGGAAGGGAGTCTAACTTTTTTAGCGCTGGGAGCTTCTTTTGGATTTTATATTTGCTTGAGATCACTCCTAATAGGAATCTTATGGAAAATTTTATCTTTCTTCAAAATTATTATAATAGTCTATATTTTAAAGGCGAAATATCATTAGACATGTACTTCAAAATATTTAAATTTTATTATTTTTAACATGTTATTTTACGACATATTTTTTTACGATATTATATTTTATTTTACAGAAATTAAAAAAACATGCAATTTTTTATTGTTTTGCAAAAATTTGAAAATCTAATTTAATAAGATATTTTAGATTGTTCATGTTTGCCAATCTTTAAATAATTTGACTGATAACCACTGGTTGCACAACGCATTCAATCTTTGGTGTGATTATCTGTCAGGCGTGATCGATATTTTGATTTTATTAAATTCATGGAAGCAAATGAAGACTCGAATAAATATGTACTCCTAAAGAATGGTGAAACTCTATCAAATTTGAATATTTGAGTATTTAAATAGACATCTATAATATTTTAATATTTTCCGATTTCAGCACTTTCATATCTTCTTCTTCATATGCCATCTTCTAACGAAGGTGGGCGACTTCTTCTTCTATGAAGGGCGCCAACTTCTACTAATAAATCGTGGACAACCTTATAGCCATGTTCACAAAACCTTCTCCCACGATCGATTTAGTAAGTTATAATATTCCCCAGTCCCATGTTCTGGAGTTTCAATTCTGTTGCTTTCTACTGACTATGGTTATATCTTCTTCCGACATGCATTTAGGGTTTTTAGTTCTTTTACCGAAAACGATATGATTTCGATAAAAGTTTTAATTGAAAATTTCTTGCAGGCTTTCATTACATCAATTGATTTTGAATCATTTGTGACTAAAATCCATTGAAGTGATCGTCTTATGTATACTTTTTAAAGGTATAAATAATATCTTGGTTGGATTAACTAAGTAGATTCGACAGTAAAAACTCCACTTTGACATTGGGATGAGTAAATTCTGTGGGTGCCTTGGAGCGTTATCTACTAATATAGCTCCTTGAATTTGTTTTTATTTACGCCTTTAAGTATATAGATGTATAAATTATAAGATATAAAGATGTATAAATTAGCAAGGCCTTTGGCATGACTTTCCTCGACGCATTGGTGCACAAAAGTAAGATTATGCGATCTTTAGATGCCAGCTTCATGGTCAACCGACGTGGATTCTCCTCAAATTCTTGTACTATGAATTGCTAAACGTTTCTCAAATGTCTCAAACCAACCCTTACTTCCCAAAACCCTTATTTGTTTAAGGTGTTTGTCAATTTTGGGAACCCTTTCTCTAATGACATCACCGCGCAATGAAGTCCTTTTTGTGCAACAATCTTCAATCCAAATACTTAATGTCTTTCATTTTCTCCGTAATTGGCACACGGGAACGAGCTGCATATTTTGCGGATATCAACGATCGTGCGGTAACTGAACTTCTAATTTCCCTTTCATTTTCAAATTACTCCTAAAACGACAAAGGTAATGAAGACGTATAAAAAAATTATAAATGTCATATCCAAATTTTTGCCAAAATCACAGTTAGGCACTTTATGCAATCCACCAATTCAACGCTTGGAACACAAGATTCATACTGTGTAAATGATAGTCACGACTCAATATCAGAGAATCTCCATGTCAGGAAATGCGCTTATTCCCAGAATTTTATTTTATTTTTCTGTGTACTTATATATACGCGGTTATTGGTATTTCTGTGTACTTATAAATACACACTATGGCATAGGAAAATAATTTTGTAAATGTTTGGAATAAAAATCATGTTATCGAAGTAGGTATACATATACACACAGAATGAAACCGTGATACATATACACATAGAATGAAACTGTGATGTAGGATACAACACTGTTTCCTGGAGGGTTACAAGAATTTCTGAAGTATCAATATTATTATCAACATTTAATATATTCCTTATTTTCACACTCAAGTAAACTGTATCATCTAAGTATTGTGCTCTTATTTTATTAATTTTAGCCTTTGCAAATTGGTGTGCCTCCATGGTGTTAAATTGCTCCTTTGCAAAACTTTATTCAATGCTACTACTTCCCCAAATATATTGTAGCGGATAATGCATCCTACATGATATTGTAGATGTTTAAGATACTTTAAGCAATAGTTATTAATCGAGTTGTTGAATTGTTCAACTTGGTCTGCACAATAATTTATTAAAACATAGTTTCTAATCAAAGCATTTGATGCCAAACATCTTGAGTGCCATAATTTCCGAAAAACATTCTAGCTTTTTAGGTAAATTTCATTCTGCGGTCACCGGAATCATTTATTTCGTTTTATTGCAATACCTTCTCAGAAAATCTGTTAGGAATAATGATTTTCTTTGCATTGCGCGCTATGTGGAGTCGGCTCTAGAAGCGGTGTATTTCTTTGATGGATCGAATCATTTAAGGATAAATGTATGTATTGCATCAGGTGATGCTATGGCGCGAAGCACACAAACAGTCGTCGCATATCCTTTGTACTTGCCACTTGTTCTGTTTACTCGTTCAAAATAATCGCCCGCATAATATATCCTTTAATTCTATATAGTGAGATTAATACTTATATTTACATTATTGTTTTGAGTTACATTAGTTCGCTTCGTAAAATTAAATACTCTGCATTAAAATCTTGATAAGTTGTGCATTGACAATTTAGAAGAGAAACATCTATGTTACATCAACAATAGAAGCATTTTAGTAAGCATAAGCACCGTTACAACTCTTAATATATGTGTCAACAAATCGAAAGACAATTTCGTACCTGAATTACAGTTATAATTAAAAAAATATATATTTTTTTATTTTTATTTAATGAATTATTTATTTAAATTGCATTCATTTTGAAGTTGATGATTGAGAGTGTGCGGTCAAGTCCGAGATGAGAGCGCGGAGGTTCTAAACCTAAGTCACGGCCGTGCACGCGCGCAGCTTAGAGGGAACATTGATTATATGTCTGTTGAGGAACTTATGTAATTTTAAACTCATTTTAAGAAGAACACACTATTAAATTCAATGATCGTAAGATGGTAATATATCGTTTTGACAATCTGTTTGTTATGGCGAGACGGGTGTATATTTGTGCCTCGGAATGGGAAAAAGGGGCAA
>WYDF02067923.1:0-11536 GCA_009867245.2 Adranes taylori
AAACCTGATGTCCAATTACCGATGATTTTCATTTGATATTATATACTACTGGACAAGAACATTTTACTTAATTAACTACAATCGCTCCAGTTTAGAAAATTGACAGTCGTAGACCATAATTATAAAGTAAAAGGTTGACAGGTTACCTTCGTGTACGTCACAACTGTAGGACCGAAAGCTACTCGTGTATTAACTGTAGAACTTGGAACTACAAGAAAGGCTGCACCGTGGCAAGTGAAAACCACAGAGCGGATAGTTTCTCTTGTCCTTTATATAAATATGTGTACGAAGTTATAGAGTAAAACTGGAAAATAGCAATCACAGGAGAATGCAGAAATACAAAAGAATACACGAAGCGAAGTAGATATAGTACATATTAATACACAAAGTTACCTCAAAATTTTAGATCAAGTCAAACAATATATACAATATAAGGAACCATTGTTAATGTCTTTCAGAAACAAGAGTGACCAAGGAAATTGAGGACTGTGAAATAAAAATAGAACGATTCAACATAATCAGAAGCAATAGCAACATCTGTCATACAGGTGGCGCCATTGGTCTCCTAAGAGACAATGTTAACATACTACAGTCACAAACAAAATCAGTAGAGTATAGTTATTGGGGCATTATCGTGGAGATAAGTGTAAGAGAAAGAAGGTTTAAGATATTAACCAGCTACATTTACCAAATGAAAATATACATGAATTCATAACTTTTTTGAGAGAATTGTGACACACTTTACAACCTGCAAAGGAAGTAATAATAGTTGAACTGCAATTGTACGACATCATCTAAAAGTCAAATAGAAAAAATTATTAGAGAGAATAGGATGAAACAACTCGTTAAAACACCAATCAGAATTACGGATAGAAGTACAACTCTGATAGATTTGACAATTACAACCATTAGGAAAGTCGCAGTAAATGTAATTGAAACACCCAAAATTAGTGACTATAGCAGGCTAGAAATTAAGTTAGACGTAAGCAAAGCAAAACCATTAAATTTCACGAAAATATATGAGCTGAAGCTAAATTTAATAAACAGTGACTGGGCAACTGGCGATATCGAAGAGCTATATAATAAATTTGAATACAAGAAAATGTACAGATACTTGAATTATAAGAAAAAGAAACTAAACTCAAATATTACAGAAGCACAACCGTTAAGAGATACAAAATATAGTGAATTTCTAAGAACTAGATCAGGTGAAAATTGGAAGGCATATAAAAAGTTGCGCAATAAAGTACAGCAATAAAGTACGCAATAAAGTAAGTAAAGAATAATATAATCAGAGAAACAGAAGTTTTACGAACAAGAAATGCAGAAAACTAAGAATAATAAAAAAAATATGTTGAAAATCAATCAAAAACATCAACAAGAATACACCATAAATTGCGCGTGAATTATACATAGAAGGGAAGAAAGAAAATAATCCTCCAAATGTCGCAAATAAATTGAATAAGTATTGCACTCAAAGAATATATGTATGGCACAATAAAGAGCATCCCAAAGCCTTATAGCGATCACTTTTGTTAGTACAAATATAGCTAGACTAACAACATTTGATAAAATATCACTAATAAGAGCCAGCAACATATTTTGAGTTCTCATTTCAACAGTCGAGAAAATTTACACATTAAATGTTATGGGGTAACTATCCTAAAATTATTAAGAGGGTGAGAAATAAGATTCAATTTACTTAAAGTGATAGTCATGAAATTTCAGGAGATTACTTTCGATAGTATTTTTTATTTATAAAAATTATTGCCAGAACATTTCCCCCCTCCCAAATGTTGACAAAACGCTATAAATATTAAAAAAAGAATAACATATTTGGTATTTCATTACTCTTGTGATTTTGACAGAATAAATAAAATATATGTAGGATATGTAACATAAAAAGCCAGAACGAAATTCCTTCACTAACTATCTACTAGAGCCTAAAACGTTCTCATGTGAGTGCGAGCGAAACAGCTATATAGCATTCTCCGGTTTAGAGAGAGAATGCATATAAACAATAAAATGGTATAGATATATAAAATTCAGAACAAATATATTGTATAAATTAAAAGAAAAACATTTTTCGAGTCTATACACTATATTGTTTGCGCTAACATTTGGCACAAGCTTCAGCTGCAGAGTCGCCATGTCTCTTCCAGCTGTTCTATTCTCACAGATGATAACTCCAGTCGTTCAACTATTTTCTTGACAGCTTCTTGGTATTCTTGCTGAGTTCCGACTCTGTTGTTTCCAACTCTGCCATTAAAATCTCCCATAACAAAAATAGTACCCACGGTGGCATCCAGCGTCCTCTGAAACCCATCGTAGAATCTATCCTTCTCTTCTGAGATGTTGTCTTCATTAGGTCCGTAAGCGGCAATAAAAGTAGTGTCATCATTGGGACCATTACCTTTTGCCCTCTGTTCCTTGTGTACACGCGAGTGAAACATTAAGAACCATTCTCCACTACTTGGCTCCATTAACTGTTCAGATCCATTCAACTTATTTTTAGTTTCTTTGACTGTCAGGATGTTCAGCCTTGCTCTTCGCATTTGGGACAGCAATTCCCACTCCTTTCCAGTTGATCCCCGTACATTCCAAGTTGCCACATTCAAAATCCCCTTTTCTCGCTTGGTCGTCAACGGTTTCTTTTAATAATAGTTTCTCGGTAACTTGGGTTATAAGCCCTTGTTCCAAAGGTTTGTGGTAGGGGCTGCGATAGCCCTCGGCCTGCTAAACTTTTGGTCGGGGTTTCTTCCCCTTTTCCACTTATTCACAGCTAATCGCCGATAGTTTCTTTATCCACCACCTGCGACCCGCCTAGTAGTTGAAGCTCGCCCCAGAGATATAATAATAATTATTATTGATCATTATTTACAGGTGATGATTATTTACTTAGTGTCTCAAATTAATTTAATCGAGGATTCAAACGATTCTAATTTAATGAGAAGAATGTTTCTCTAATATAAAATTTTTCTGAATTAATTTTATATATCTATGGTATTTTATTCTTCATATGTGATCTCTCTCTAAACCGTAGAATGCTAACTGTCTCTCGTATGGGAACATTTTCCGCTCTGGCAGATAGTTAGTGATGGAATTTCGTTTGGCTTTTTATATTACATGTCCTACTTTTTATATTATATTTATTGTCAAAATTCTAAGATTAATGAAATAACAAAAATGCTATTTTTTTATATTTATAGCGTTGTGTCAACATTTGGGACGCAGGAGAATGATCTGGCAATAATTTTTATAAATAAAAAATACTATCGAAAGTAATATCCTGAAATTTCAGGACAATTGTTTTAAGTAAATTGAATCTTATTTCTCACCATTTTTATAATTTTAGGGTAATATACCCCGGCCGCAGGGTGCTCCTAGAATCGATTTTTATTGTTCAGCAGGTATACAACATTTAATGGTATACAACATTAATTTTTCACAACTGTTGAAATGACAATTCAACATACGTTGCTGGCTCTTGGTTTACAAACAAACTGCATAAAATAGTAAAGGCGTTGCCGAATAAAATAGCTCCAAACGAGATAAGAATAAAAATAATTGAAGATACATTCGATATCCTCTTTTAAAAATAATTAATAAATGTATAAAATATAATGAAATACCGAAGAGGCTTAAAATGTCTACCATCATTCCTACACCCAAAAAAGGCTATATCTTTTTGCTACTCACCCCCTCTGCCTCTCTCTTCTTTCACACCACATTTACCTAAAGTTCCCTTATTCGATACTTACTTCACTATTCCCAAATTCCCCCTTACCCTCTCGACCTGTTACGCCTACTTCTTTATCTTTCCTCCGACATCTCCCTTTTCTATAACCATCTAATTACAAACTCACTTCTCTCACTCCCTAATCAAAATTAGCGTAGCACTCTTTTTATTTCTTGTGTCTTTTACTATATTACCCCCTTGTACTTATTTCCGCTATAATTTTCTTCATAATGCCTAAACTCATCCTCCTGTTGACCCCAAAACCTTTTCTATTTCCCTCCATTCCATCCCCTCACACTCCTTAATCCATTTATTCCATTTTTCATCCTTTCCACATATTCTACACATTCTATCTTCTTCTTTCAAACAGTACTTGTTTCCCCTTTCTTCACTCGCACATCTAAACCTTGCAACAATTCGTTTATCCCTCATACATATTCCAGATTCCAAATACCCTGCCATACCCTCCTCATCCATAATTCACACATACTCATTATTATACCTACTTTCTTTAATACTCCCATATCTCTCTTGCCTTTCTACATCTCTCATCCTTTCCATGATCTTCCCACTACATACTCTCCTCCACTCATCTTTTCACACTATCTATTTATCGACCATCCACTCCGCATATTTTCCTTTTTCTGCAATCAATCCATCCATTCACCCAACTAACACCTCCCTCTTTCGTCATCCCCTCAATACAAACTTCTTTCACCAACCTTCTCCCTTCCAAACCTTCACCATTCTATACAAACTTCACCTTCACCATTCTACCTCAAACTTCACCATTCTATACACTCCAGTTATTTTTCAACCTCCTGCAATACTATCTCACTCTTAGTACTCCTATCTAGTCCCAACAACCTTTTCACACATCCCACCTGAACTGTCTCCATCCTCTTTCTCTTCAACCGCCCATACCTGAGCTCCATACATCATTATACTGTTCACACACACATCCATTATCCTTAACCTCATTCTCACCGACTCTCCCAGTTTCCTATCCCATACAATCCTCATTCTCTCTATAGTCCCTTTTGCTTTCTTTGTCACCATCTCCACATGTGCTTTACTTGAACCATTCTGCGCCAAACCGAAACCCAAATATTTATATTTCTTCACACTCTTCATATATTTCTTCACATATTATTTTTGTCCTTTCTACATTCACTTTCTATCCCCTTCTATCCATATATCCTTTCATCTCCCAATCATTTCTTTAATCTCTTCTCTATCACTCGCCAGATACAATGTCATCCGCATACATTAGAGACCATACCTTAACTACTATTATATTATGAAATGTTGCTATTTAATATTAATAATATTATATCTTATTTTATTGGTGCTTAACCGGAGGGCCACCTGAAAATTCAGGATGCTTAAGATTTTGAACAATTGTCTTAAATTTATCATAAGGAGAAAAAGATAAGAACAACTACCTTGTTACTAGATTACTGGATTATCATACCATTGTAAATTAATTAACATATAATTAATCCTCTACTATAATACAAATTGAATAATTGAATTTAACTCAATAAGAAATAATTTAATAACGAGAGAAAATGTTGTATGTTTATCATCTCCAATGCAAGAAAAGGACTGGCATGCGCAATAGTAGATATGACATACTCAAAAGTTGCTTCTACACAGCTAATTGCATATAAAAGAACCCACCCAAGCCAACATTAAATAGACGCGTTTTGGGTCTATTTCTGAGTCAGGATCCCGCACAGTTCAGTCAGAAATAATTCTCCATACGTGACCAACTTATTCTTGTAGAGTGAGTTAAATTCGCACTCCTGAATCTGATTGGTAACTAAGTAAGCGTCAACAACAAATGGCTTAGTTTATTTTATTTAAAATTAAATTCCACAAAGTCAGTAAAATAATGTTTATAACATCAAGTATATACATTCATGTATTTTCTGCTGAATCTTTCGATCTCTCGGCACTTCTTATTTCATTCAATCATATCAATATTTCATAGCCCACTAAACGCATCGATACAACAGAGATACAACTCCTGAGACACGTGTATATCACTACCGAAAATTATTCCACTTCGGCGACAGCGAATAAATCCTTCATCACCGCAACATTCATTTTACTTCATTCAACAATTAATTTCACTACATCTTCATATTTGCGTCATATTAATGGGCTGGATCAACCTACAATATCTGCGTTAAACCTTCGTCATTCAATCATTAATTCCACCAACGTCATGGAGTAGTACAAAAAAGCCGAAATCCAATCATAAGAACAATTATATCTCCCCGTCGCTATCTTTACTTCTATTTTGCTAATAAATAGAATCGACATAACAATTTTTCATTATATATATATATATATATATATATATATATATATAAGCTACGCATTGTCAGTACATATAGAAGCTACAACAATTTCAACATGTTTGAGGCCTCCGAAAATTACAACTTGGACCAGACGGGTTCATAGAAATTTTATTTGTTTATTTCAATTTAACAAAGGAAAGTATAAAAAATTGAACATTAATATAATTTTTTAATAATTGGAAACTAATTATAATATATGTACGTTATAACATACATTTATCTAACCATATCTAAACATACATTTATAAAGGCCATGAAGGCACTATACGATAATCAAGAAATAGAAACATATCATAACATATTTAGAAATATGGGAGCCTATTTATGCACAACTAAAATATAAACGATAGCAAATTGACAAATAGTAAATAGTTTATAAGCTTTATTTATTCCTACTGTAAATTTTATGTCCAGAAATTAACAAAATATCCAAGTTTGTAAATAAAAGAAATATGTTTTGGTTCCGTTGCAAATTATGTATTACTAACAGATATTACGTTAACGGTAAGGTTACTTTTCTCTCTATGCGAATATTAAATAATACGCCAATCACATGCGTCAACCACTTTTAGGAAATATAATTCTGAGAAAAGAAAGTTCCAATAAATAAAGATCGGAGTACAAATCAGTAATAAAATAAATGGCAATTTATTATACATAATAAAACTTCTTAGTCTGAACGTCTTGCCAGACGCGTGGTGGCTACGTCTATTGCACTTCTACTTGTAGAGCAGCCCTTGTCACCTCTCTCCACCTGTTTCGGTGCTCATCGAGCCTTGTTGTTTGCTCTAAGTTTTTGTTGAGCCAAGTCACAACCTTTCCATGTGCTTGCTGGAGATATGTGACCAAAAAATGGCAAAATATTTCTGTAAATTAACTTGCAGATTCGTTGTTGGAGTTGAATTTCGGCGAGAATATACGCGTTTGTCCTATGTGCTGTCCATGTTACGAGTAATGTATGTGCCGCCAATACCACATCTCAAACGCCTCCACGCGATCACCAGAAAGTACTTAAATAATAGGTCATTCCAAATTAAATGCGGTAATTCACTATATACGTCAACAACGTCAATATATACGTCAACAATATGCCAAAATTGAAAGTCGAACAGCATATAAAAGATTTGCAATTTGCAGACCCAGAGCCGAGTGCAGCAAAAAGAAAACTAAACGAAGCCTAAACGCAATATACCAATTTTGTAAGATTTGGAAAATTAAATTAAATAAACGCAAGACAGAAATAATGAGAATAGGAAATAAGCCCTAGCACAAAGTGAATTAACTTTATGGGAAACATCCTAACCAAAAAAAAAAAAAAAGAATCACATATCTTGGATGCACTATCTTGGATGTACTTTTGATTATAAAATAAACTGGACATTCCACGTCAAAAGAAGAGAAACAATATCAACAAAAACAGCACAATAGATATACAACATTCTCAAACACGACTTCAAACTCAGCAACAAAACAAGAAAAACAATAATGAGCTGATATTTGCGGCATGACGCAAAATCAAACGACATGGCAGTAATAACTGTTCAGAAGAACGGGATTTCACAGTAAAGCAATAACATTAAAGCGAACGTTAGGAGAGGACATCCAGTCGAGGAACATAATAGTATTAATGATAAAATCAGAGACATACTGGAGAGCTGCTGACAAATTCGCCAGTACGGTGCTACGAATAAAAGCGTCGATCGCTGAACCCCGAGGTCACCTGAACCCCTAATCTGAGAGAACTCCACTACACGGGTCGAGGGAGTAAGGCAATAGAACTGAACATAGCTACCATGAAGAATGCGCAAGTGATACCGTGGTAGTCTCTGGTGTTAGAAGGGCCACTTGGGTTATGTCCTATGTACAATAAAAAATAATTACGGACTGTATGGGCATCCAAAAATCATGTATGGGTACGAAGTATAGATAGCAGGCTCAGAAAACATAAACTCCAGAGAAAGACTTTCTGATGCTCCTTGGAATATTCGAAACTGGGAACCTATGAAAGCACTTGAAGCACCGAAGACAACATATATTACAATAGACAGAAGAGAAAAGATGATATACCGGCTACGTAACCACCCAAAAGAACAAATCAAAGCACTAGCGAACAACTTGTAAACCAGGTTCGACTACCAAATTCAAAAATCAAAACAAACTCATCATCCAGCTCCATGCCGGTTGAGCGAGACAGGTACGTACAACAATCATAATCGACTCGATTAAGATGACGAAAAAGAGATTAACAAAAAAAAAAAGAAAATGACAGAATAAAAGCCTACATTTGATCTTTCAAGTAATTTAGAAAACTAATTTTTGTTGTCTATTTACTGATGATTCTTTAAAATGACATGGCTTAGTATCCAAATAATTTCTCCTCTATATATCGAATTATTGATTAAATTAGTTATATGAAAACATATGCACCAACCAGGTATTCGTCTTGAGTTATTTCAGAACTCCATAAAACACACAAAATTTTTATTGAGTGAGAATAACTGCACATAGATGTGAGAATAACTACACATGCTAACAATTATATTTATGCAGAATATGTCGAAATCAATATACGTACAACTTGTAGGTATTCTAAAAATAATTACAGCATATTTAGATCTAGCATATTAGATATTTAGATCTGAAAAATCAGAATAAATTGGTTTTATAAGGTTTTTTCATGTTAGCAGCCAAATGCTAATAACACTAATTTCCATACCATAGAATAAAATTGTAAATTGTATATTCTATTAAAAACAGACATTAAATTCAAATACTACCAACAGATTGTTGAATAATGTTATAAAAATATAAAATATAACGAATGTCCAGTTGGTTAACTAAAAGTGGTTTCACTTCTGGTCTCTATCCTATCAAAACGAGCTGAATTAAATATTTATGCCAATTACATTAAGTTATAATTATCTTTATTTACCCTTAATGATAATATTAATTTTATTAATTTAGATTATTAGTCAGATAATTAGAAAGTTTTTCTAGCTTCCTTGTTTTCATTCTTTTTTTATTACTATAAATGTTTCTATATGGATGTAACTTTTTTCTAATAAATTACACTACTACTATTATTACACTACTACTAAAAAACTACTATAAATAAAAATAACAATATACCTTTATTCAAGAAAGATCTGCAACTAGTTTCATGAAAAAATATAGATTTTCCTTTTCGTACACTTATTTCGGATATTTCTTCAATTGTAGGAATATTTTTCAGCCGGTAGCATTGAATTGATTTCTCGGGATTAAAATGGTAATATATTTTAATCGAATTGTGTTGTATTAAAAATATTAATACAAAAGTCACAACACATGTCAGCACGATGTATTTTCTGGTTATATAATTTCGTCCCCACATTTTTGTCATGACTCTACTGTAACATAAGTAAAACGTACATTATCATTTAAAGAAAACATAATATGCATATAGTCTTAATACGTAATACTAGACATTGAATGAACGCGTTTTATGGTATTAATTTTAGATAGTTTTACTTATTTATCTAAGCTAGTAGTTTTTTATAAGTGTATTTATGTGTGCTATATTAAATAGTCAAACGTAGAAACTTACGCAAAAATAAAAGCATTGCGCTATAAGCTAGAAATAATTCTTATGTCTTGATTATTAGTTTGTAGCTATTCATATTTAATATATCGTTCGATGTTGTCTTGCTCGTCTAATATTTTTATAAATTATTTAAATATTTAAGATTACACGAATGCATTATTCATGAGTTGCGATCATGTAGGAGTAAATTATATACTTTGAATAATTGAGAAAGATTGAGGTTAAGTTATCATGTCAAAAACTATATCCTACGAGGGATATTTGGAAGTTTTCTCGACTACACTTCGATTTATAGTCATTAAATAAAATTAGAATTTGTTTACGTTTACGTAGCTCTTAGTATACAAATTAAAACTGTAAAGTCTTTCCTTGTACAATCTTTTCGTTTAGGAGATATAAGCTCTCAAAGTGTCTCAACATACTGAAAGAAATCATTCATAAAACGCTCTTAACACGGTATCACTCACTAAAAATGCTTGATATTATAACTATTGTTATATCATAACTAAACATTTGTCATAAAATATATGTAACTTTCTAGTAACCTATAAATTTGTACATAGAGGCCGCCATAAAATCGTTTACAATTTATTTGATAGTTACAATTATTTACTAAAAATAGCATATAAAACATTATTTATTACAGTTTAATGTTTTACAACAAATGTTTATATATTACAGTTATAGTATCAAGCATTTTTAGTGAGTGATATCGTGTTTAAGCGTGTTTTATAAATGATTTTTTTAGGCATTTTGAGACACTTTAAGGAACTATAACTCCTGAAAGAAAAATCGCTACAAAATATGATATTTATCACTATGTTCAGTGCATGAAAAGTTTTCAAATAAGGTAGACTTGTAATTTTCGGCGGGGTTCATAAACCGTACTCAAGCCATAATATTCTTTATCACGAAAATAAATAATGTTTTATTTTTTATTAGTTGTATGTTGTGGCAACAAAATACATATGTATATGTATTTGAAAATCTTAAATGCTGTTTCAATAAGCATGCCAACGAAAGCGAAAAATATCCACGGAGCATAAACTATAATAACCACTTCAATGTTTACAATGCTCCTAATATTTAAATAAGATATGAACAACTAAGTAGTGTTAAGAGCGTTTAAAATTTTAATTTACTTTTACTCACGAGCATTGTGAACTTTTAAAATTTTTACTCTTTCAGTCTGACTCCACCAATCTGCGTTTACTTTTAACAAATCGGTTCGCTCTGAAAGTGCTCACCTTCCTGACTAAGAAAAATGGGAAGATTTGAACAATTGCAATATCAAAAGCTCCATTTACGATTCTTGATTTACTTGAATTCAATTAAGTTTAAGGTGACCAGACATTCCCGATTTGAATAATTTGTCTCAGTGTCCCGAAGCGTACCCTCAGTGTCCTGGTTTAAAATTTTCAAAAAATAAACTTATTTCTCTCTCCACGAACCCAATGTAATCACCGAATTTGCGTTCAGTACTCAAGCAACCAATAGTCCAATTGAAAGAATATTCAGTCTTGTAGATTCAGTTTTTGGACAAAAGAAAACAGTACAATGTACGTCAGTATATCAGTCCTCCCATTAAAATACTTTCGTAAGTTGTTTGGATTTCTGCGATAAAATATCTAAGAATAAAGTTTTGCTGGAAAAATTTACAAATACAAAAAGTATTCGTATAAAGCAGGGGTCGGCAACCTTTTTCGGACGGCGGGCCATTTTCAAAATAAAAAATTTTATGCGGGCCGCACAAATGTAACTTAAATACTGCTTTTATATCATATACGAGTATAAATATTATTAAAAATAAATATAGAAAAAAATTATTTTTTATTGACATGCTAT
>WYDF02067945.1:0-11536 GCA_009867245.2 Adranes taylori
AAGATTTATTCATGATATTTTTCGTGTTGCTTCACTATATCTAGAAAAGATAATTCTAAAAATTTATAGGAAAGTAACATCTATTTTCGACTTATGCCAAGATTTATTCGAAAGTTTCTTCAACTGCAATAAAAAGAAGCGCAATTAAATGTGAAAAAAAAAACGTACAGTAACTCTAAAAACAACTTTAGAAGATTTTTTTCTGCAGTCGCATCATCCTTAAATCAACAAATAAATAATCGAACATAAATTACATATATGCATTGCATATGGCTGGATGATTTAAAATTCATTTCACACAATCAGTTTTTTAACATACGCATTAGGTTTCATTAAATTATTCGTACAGTTTATTAACAACTTATTCGTTTATTAAAAATTTATAATACGCTCCTTTGAAATCTAAAAATTTGAGAAATGATGTCAATCTGGAACTTGATGAAGGAAAAAATCTGATTTACAGTTTCACTAGGTAAATAGTGCGCAACGGTTCGATGCCTAACAAGGAGACCGAATGTTTGCCATCGATAAGCGTGTTCAATAAGCTTAATCTTTGAATTAAGGAGGGGGGGAGGGGGGGTACACTATTATCCCAGAGAGAAGAAATCTGCAAATCAGCGGTCAATCGCATTGGAATCACCTGAACAACCTAATCAAATCCTATAAACATGAATGCCTAATAATCCGACTAGCGAGTGGCGATCATCTTCTTCCAGGCTAATAAGTGTGAAATGTGCTACGGAAGCTACTAATGTAAGGAAAATGTATTGGATGTGCAAACTAACCAAACAAGTACCTTTAAAAATAATTTTGCATGAATAAGGTTTTTTTGTAATCAAATATATCTTAGTATTTTCTTTCCTTGTAGTATAACCGGTTACGTTTATTACCTAGGCAAAAAATAGGTGTTTATTTCTGCAAGTTCCGTTAAATTTAATTTCAAAAATCAGAGATACTCCAAATCACTGAAATGCTGAAGTTGATACACTTATATATTTTCATAGCCTTTTGGATCTAATCCTTACATAAATCTTCTAATATCCTACAAATTCTCCATGATCAGCTTTTTTCCTTGGGCCTTTTTTTTTTAATTTTCTTAAGTATGCAACTTAACAATTAAATAATAATTAATTCTACAAAATCTATTAGCACTAGACATTATGTTAATTTAATTTGAATACAGTCTATCGGCCGACTTTCCTTTGTAATTTCTTCGCGCTACATAAAGAAATGTTGGAAATATATAAACACTTGCGAAATGGATGGTCACGCATAAAAGACATTAACGTCCAAATACAATGAAAATCGTTTATAGATTTCATTACATGTGCGTTCACTTCTATCTTAATAATTCGTCGCAAGTTTTTTAAACACTTATTCACACATATTCGCTGATCAAAATAAAATGATATATGTATGTATATTCTAGTTGCGAATTAGTGAGATTTCCTTATCTCATAACAGTACTTTTTAATGGCTTCCTAATGGCCTCAATGGAGCTTTGTGTTCATTATTGCCAAACGACAATTTTTATTGTCTTAACGAACTTATTTACTTTGAAAAATTGTTATTATTTTGAGGTCTTGTCGATGTAAAGGTATCATCACCCTTTAAATACATAAGGAGTGTATGTACGCCAAGAATTTTGATATAAAAGAACAATGCAGCCTAACATCGTCCAGGCGAAGACTGAAAGTTTTGTACTGCACTACTGTGCGAGCTAATTCGCGCATTTTGTGGGCAAAATTTACAGCTAAGGATCAAATCTCTTTTTTACAACGAGCATATATAAATATATGATAAAAAGAGAGAAAACAAAAACCGTTAAATATTTGAGGAAAGCATAAAAGGAGAAAAAATAAAGCTTGTGGCTGCAAAACAATAAAACGCTTCAATTACAATACTTAAGTAGGGGAATACGTATTGCTTAATATTATAATGAGCCGGATTCGAAAAATCAGCCCGACTAGCTAAAATAAATAAGTTGAGTTTCATGCAAGAGCATTATAGTCCATCAGATATAAAAACATCACTTATTACAACCTAGATCAGGGGTTCTTAAACTTATGTACTTCGCGAAACATCTCTTGAATTACATTTATTTGATTAAAAATTGAACGTTAGGAGATGTAAAAATAATGTCAAAATTGTTACGCAAACCTCCGGGGTCCGTATACCACCGTTTAAGAACCAATGGCCTTAGATTAAACATTCAAATACTTTTAATGAGTTAATACAGTATTAGATACTGTACTACTAGGTACTAGATACAGAAAATTCATAGGAGCAAATAGATTATATTTTATGAGATCTAGAGCTGAAATTATTTTAGATAATAAATGCTACGGTTAAAATTGAAAGTTTGAAAGGGAAATAATCTGATGAGACATAAAATGGACCCAAATATATCTATTTAATGGTTAACATAAAAATTATTTTTCACCAACCACTAGACTAAAATCTGATTTGGAAAAGTCTCTATAAAGGGATGGAAACCCTAAATGTTCAGTAAATAGGATTTGTAGCTTAGTACGAGCCTAAAATATCTGATGGGCCAATTCAATTAAAATATATGTTTAAAACACAATTGCTACGTATCAATTAGGCAAGCAACTTAGTCTATTGCTTCGTGAAAAATAGTATAGTATATAACTATTGGATGCAATGAAATTATGAATTACTCTTCTAAAAATGACACTCAAATAAATGTTTGCATGCGCATAATATTCCCGCGCGTTGCTCAGTGAGGATTACAAAATATTAATGCAAAGGTGTGCAAAATGCACTTTTGTCGCAATAATGTGCGTTAATACACTGTTTCTTTATTGAACTATTGATTTTATTGAATGGCGACTGATTGAGCGCTAAATTATTCGACTAATAGTTATAAGGTAATGTGGTCAACAGTCAACACTAATTAGATCTCTTTACTCTATTTAGTACATAGTTGGAGTAAAGGACATGGAGTAAGGGGCATGGAGTAAGGCGCACAGAAGTAATGGAGAGAATAATGTGTGAGATTAATAAAAGGACGAGGTGAATGTGATGAATGCTGGTGGAATATTTATGTAGTGGAAAAGGTGGAGCAATGCAATGTGGAATAAATGTGAATGGAATCATAGAAGGACGGGTCAAACAGCGGATACTGGGATGTGTAAATAAGTTGAGAACAGACGGCGGCGGTGCAAACATGTGGAAAGGAGAATCTTGTTAGGGGTTGTAAGACATACGGATGGAAAAAAAGTACGAAAAATTTTGGAAAAGGAAAAAAGAGAAAGGGAGAAAAAAAGGGAAGAAATGTTACGTGAACGAAAGGTTATGGATAGAAGGTTCGGGTGAGGTAATAATGAAGAAAATTTTATAGCATGTTGTGGAAAGAAAACATAGGGATGATATAACTAAAATTAATTATGTATAATGAATTTTATTATATATCTTCTTGTTTATCTATTCTTGTATTAATTTTGTTGATTGTACTAAATAGAATAAAGATAACTGGAAAATATATACGAGTGTAGATAGGAGGGGGGAATTAAAAAAATTGGAAATAAGATGACATGAGGAAATAAAAAGGAAGAGAAACAAAAAAGACATAGGGCAAAAATGGAGCAAGATGGGGTAGTAGAATATATAACAAATTTTTATTTTTCGTTTCAATTTTTGTTTTTCATTTAATTTGGATAAGTTGGAGAGAAGAAGAACGTTTAGTTAGTATTATTGTTGCTGTAATTATATATTTTGTTTGTTATATGTTGCAATGTAATTATGCGTTTATGCCAGTATAGGTTTATATATATCTAGTAAAACTTTTAACTTCCAGTATATCGAAGATGGCAGACTTGATCTACAAGCAACTGCATATCCTATTATCTGAATTGCTCTATATAATCAATCAAAAACTCGGTGATAATTTGCCATATTCTCTTTTTACACTTATTCAGTATGTCTGATTTTGATAAAAAAAAACATTTCACTTCGAAAAGATTTCGCTAATTGATCCACAAAAATGCATTATGTTTTCTTAAAACGCAAACAGATGTTACTTTCATGTCGGCACATTTTTTTCTGCACTCTCATTTTATAAATATATTTCTACTTGACTTGAAATATGAAAGCGTTGAATTATTGTCATAATTCGCACTTTTGCTTTTGGATCTGTATATATATTTTTTTGTTTTTAACTACTTAAAAATTCTGTAGACAGTGTACACGCTTGTTGACACATTTGTTTTAAAATAGAGGTAATAGCGTAATTGGAACACAAATATTAATACAGGGCATATGCAAATAGGAAATTGCAGCAAATCCTCGTAGTACGAGGAAAATTGAGATAAAATGAAACAGACACATATAGAAACATAACGTATAGTTAAACAAATAAATGTTGTAATATGCCATAACAAAGCAAAGGAGCCAGACATAAAGGCATGGTTCGAGTTAAGACGGAACAATCTTAGCACCCACTAAACTATGATCCTATCTGGACATGGATACTTTTTGTCCTTTTCGCAGGTTGCAAATCCAAACGCTAGTCCATCTCAAAGGCCTCCAGGAATACGCTGAAGAGATAAGCGACAGTAATACTTGGGGACGACCGTGGAAAAAATCACACAGTCAACCCAGACATGAGATGCCGTCCAGCAATTATGGTCGTCTATGCTGAGAAAGAAAAGGATCGAAAGTAGCTCGCAAGTAAATCTGGTTGGCGGCCTATGAGGAGTCGATCCGGGTTGCCCACCAGAATCGGTATATAGTGACAAGCTCGAACGCGAAGAAGAGCTGTATCTACGCATGTACACTGTAACTTTGGCATCTACATCTCTACAGTCCAGCTAAAGTAATGTTAGTGCGGTTCCAGGGAGGTTGGTAGCACCAAGAGGGTCAATGAAACGGACACCTAAAAGCCAAAAGGGTTTAATGAGTCGGAAGTCCATTTATGTCCTATCACCTTCCCATCATGTAGATGCAATACTCTTCCCATCAAGGGGTGGGAAGAGCATTGCGGACTTCCATCCTCATGGTTCCTAAAGCACTCGTTATTAGGGAAGCGAGAGGAGTCTGTGGTCACGCATTTACCCTTAATATCCTCCAGCAAAACAAAACAAAAGTATTCAATAACAAATTCTAAATCATCTAATAACTTTTAAGTTTTCTGTTTTATTGTTGAATGATAAATTTAAATCAGGGTAACGACTCTGAACATTCAGAATATTTAGAATATTAAAATATAAAGTTTATTACAATTAACTCTTGTTCACCACAGAATAACATATGTACAGAAGATGCTCATCTAATGTTTAATTGCTTCGTTACGTATTCATTGCATACAGGTAATGTTCGTGGATGATCGTGTACAAGTTCGTGTATGATTTTTTCAATTTTTATATTAGTACGAGAGCTGTTTAACGGAAAAGTGACTTGTTGGTACCACTGTCGCGACAATTTGTCAATTTTTGATTTAACTGAATCTGCTTCTTCACATGGAATAACTTGCAAGTGCTTTTCTGTCCTCAGGTGTGGTCGTATGACGACGATTGATGCAGAACTTTCTCAGCCTTCAAAAACTGTTATTACTCAAGAAATTTGTCATTTATCGCACACAACCCTGGAATACCAATACCTTTTTTTTTAAAAGTACGGAAAAAATGTACTTTTATCAAGTGAATAAAAACGTAAAAACGAAATACAAAGTAGCGTACAAACTTGGATGCAGAAAATAAAATGGCCACACTTCTTTGCTAAAATGGTAAAGTTCAATACAAGTCTCAACATAGAATCCAAGGAAGAAATCAGCAATGCAGTGGAGAACCTCACGTCAGAGATTCAAACTGCTTTGAAACAGTGCAATTCTTGCTTTGAAACAGTGCTTTGAAATCATTTGGAGGAGCAATTTACAAACAGATATCGACAGATCAGGAAAGAGAAATGACAGTGGCCCAGGCAAACCATCAACAAAAAGATGATATCCTAACGTAAAGAAGTGGATCCAACCAGCAGAAATGCATAGTGGCAAAAAGAGACTAAATCCCAGAAAAGTCCCACGAGAAGACGGGATCCCGAACAAAGCTATCCAATTGTTATCAGCAAGGGTAGTAACTTTTCTAACAACAATTCTTAACGCGATAGTATCATATCACATGTTACAGATACGTGGAAGCAATCGTAGTCACCGTTTCGAAAAAGATAAAGGATCCGTCCAACCCTAAGAACAAAAGGCCAATTTCTCTCCTAAATAGCACGAAAAAATAATGGAAAGAATATTAAAAGACAAATTGGAAATTTGGGCAGAAAACAAAAAACTCATTCCGACTAATCAATTTGGATTTAGGAGCAAGTTGGCGGATATCCATCAGGTAGCTATATTGGATGAACTAATAAAAAATTCCTTAAAGAGGACAAAGCAACCCCAGTCAGTAGTATGCGCTTTTCTCGACGTAGAAAAGATATACGATCGAGTGGGTGCGAGGAGCTAATCTACAAGCTGAAGATGAATTTGGTGGCTACAATTCAGTCATTTCTTACAGGAAGACAGTTTAGCGTTAAAGTTAACAACAGCCTCACCGGATAGAGAACAGCAGCCGAAGGTCTCCCACAAGGCTCGTCCATGAGCCCCACACTATACAACTTATACATGCACGATTTGCCTATCAAGTGTAGGAGAACTGCTGCAGTTTGCAGATGATATTGGAGTATTTTCCAAAGGAGCCGACGCTTATGTGGAAGTTAAAATGGAAGTTAAGACTGAAACATTCCAAAACGGAAGCAGTGTATTTTCGAAAGAGAAAAAACCCAGATTCAACGCAATACAATTCAGCCAGTCAAGAATAAAAATCAGAGGACAAGACAACTACTTGGGATGCACTTTTGATAGGCAGATTAACTATAAACAGCACATAACGAGGAGAGCGTGATATGCCATGAAAAGGGTTAATACCCTGCTGACAGTGCGAAGAAAAGTAGTGGTCTAAACACCAAAAACCGGCTGAGCATTCTAAATTCAATATTAGAACCAATTCTATGTTTGGTCAAGAACTGTGGTCAAATGCACTATGCAAAGAACTGTATTGCGGAAATGTGTAAACGCGCGGTGTTGCCTCCGAAACAGAGAGATAAGGGATGACTAAAAGTAAAAGACTTAATATAAATCATGGAAGTGCGCAGATCGGAAATGATCGCCAGGGCACAAAATCACCCTAACCAAGAAGTGCGAGAACGCCAAAATTGGATAATCAATTAACTGACTACGTCACCTATATGTGAAATAGTCCAGCGGATATAAATGTAGCATAGTCAAAGACTAAAGTACAGCAAAGTGGAACTTTAAAAAAATGAACTTTTATAATAAAATAAAATAAAATTTGTTTAGTCTAAAATTACTATACCCTGCTTAGAAAGAAATATTTCATTGATTCTAATAACTGCTTCAGAGTACGTAATACCTAAGTAGATTCGTTTTGTTTAAATAAATCAAATATTCATGACAACACTCATAACAACCCACATTAAACAATTTCATTACCGGGAACTTAGTGTATCCGTAAATTTTTATTATATAGCCCACGAAATCAATTCTCTGGCAAAAGTTGTACTTGTTACATTTCAGAAAATTGATAATTCTAAGTTTCATTAATAAATTATTGTGTTCACTTGAAGTAGTTTAACATATTAAGTAGTTACTTGATTCCGTAAAGATAAGTTAATTAATTGGTATTATATTTTCTTTCAACCAATTTTTCTAAATACGTTTTAAATTATTTCCAAAATTCCTGAAATAACACATAATCACACATTTCATGCCTTACAATTGATTTAAGTTGCACATTTTATGTATTACAAAAGTTAATAATAATTTAACATGTTAGTAAAAGATAACTCTTTTTGACCCACTCAGAATTGACCCAAAATATCTGTTCAACGCGATTTATTGTAATTAGAAATATTCTGCTTTATTGTCTAAACCAAACATGTCAAAATCAACGGCTAATACGAGCCAAATAATGTTTATACAGGTCGCAATAAAAAGCAAAAACTTTGTATACAAACAAAGTTTAATTTCCAAAAGTACAATGTTAAAAACAAAAAAAAAAACAAAAAACGGCGCAACTAAAGCTTCCTTCAAACACTTAGCACCTCTTCTCTGCTGACATCTTTCCTATTTCCTGGAAAATCTCACTCGCCAATGTATAGTCCTGTTTATTTATTTATTCTTGTTACTATTTCTGATTTATGTAGTTACATTAATATCATTTTCATGTATTTCTATATGTTCTTTGATTTCCAGACTAATGTGCTTCTTTTTAATATTTGTAGTGTATTCTTTATTGTGTTGTTTGAATTTGAATAGTGATATTTCAGTATGTGATCTGTGTCCTGGGAGTTTTATATGTCTGATCTAATTAATGTATATTAATGTCTCAGAATCTTGTTTCAAAATTCATTTGTTCTACCTATCTATAATTTATGACAGCTAAGTTTGTATATTCCATTTTGTTTGTATAAGTGTTTATGCCTAATGTGTTCATAGGACAACTTTTCATAGGACAAACAAACAGACACTTCAAAAGAAGGTTCAGAGAACACCTACATGCAATAAGAAGACCAGCCATATACAAGGAGAGAGAAAAACCAGATGGACAGGAACGTGGACGTTGTACCAAACATCTACTAAAATATGACTACCCAAATCAGCGTTTCTCAACCTTTTTTTGTCCCACTGACCGGTAAAAATTGTAAAAAAATCTCCTAAACCGGTAGTTATTTTCTAATAAAAAAATTATTATTTCTTGAATAAGAAATTGTTTTAATTCGTACAGGTAAAAATTCTCCGCGGACCGGTCAAATTTCTCCGCAGACCGGTGCTATTCTCAACTTTATTAATTGAAAATTAATTGAACTCGTATTAATTGAAAATACTTGTTCTAAATCACAAACTAAATCATAATGGAGGCCTTCCGAGTGTACGGAACCTGATTTCAAATCTGCAGTAAAAGGATATCTTTTAACACACGAAAAACACATTCATAAGAGAAGCCTTTCCAGTGTACGAAATGTGGTTATACAATTGCAGTAAAGGATAATTTTCTAATATATAAACGAACTAATTCATAGAGGCAAAAAGTCTTTCGACTCTATGGATTTTGGTTTCTAAACTGTAATAGAAGGAAATCTGTCGAAACACAAATGAACTTATTCAGAAGAGAAGCTTTTTAAGTGGACGGAATGTGACTTTAAATCTGCAGTAAAAGGATATCTTCTAACACACAATCGAACTTATTCAGAAGAGAAACCTTCCGAGTGTGCGGAATGTGAGTTCAGAAATGTACAAAAGAAAATCTTTTAAAACATATACGAACCCATAGAGGGAAAACGTCCAATGATTGTATGGAATTTGGTTTCAAAACTGGTAGAAGGAAATCTTGCGAGACTCAAATGAACTTATTCAGACGAGAAGCCTTTCAAGTGTACGGCATATGACTTTAAAACTGCAGTAAAAGGATATCTTCTAAAACACAAAGAAACTCATTCAGAAGAGAAGCCAATCGAGTGTATGGAATGTGGTTACAAAACTACAGTAAAGGAAAATTTTCTAATACACAAACGAACTTATTCAGAAGAGAAACCTTCCGAGTGTGCGGAATGTGGGTTCAGAAATGTACAAAAAGAAAACCTTGTAAAACACATACGAACCCATATAGGATAAAAGTCCTTTGGCAGTATGAAATCTGGTTTCAAAACTGCAGTAGAAGAAAATCTTTCAAAACACAAATGAACACATTCAAAAGAGAAGCCTTTCAAGTGTACGGAATGTGACTTCAAATCTGAAGTAAAAGGATATCTTCTAACACACAAACGAATTTAATCAGAAGAGTAACCTTTCGAGTGTTCGGAATGTGGTTACAAAACTCCAGTAAAGGAAAATTTTCTAATATACAACCGAACTTATTCAGAAGAGAAACCTTTGTGCGAGTCTGTGCACAAAAAGGAAACCTTGTAAAACACATACGAACCCATAGAAGAAAAATGTCTTTTGACTATATGGAATTTGGTTACAAAACTTTAGAAGGAAATTTTTCGAAACACAAATGTACTCATTCAGAAGAAAAGCCTTTCGAATGTACGGAATGTGATTTCAAATCGTCTAACACAAACAATCGCATTCAGACGAGAAACCTTTCGAGTGTATGGAATGTGGTTACAAAACTGCAGTAAAAGGGTATTTTCTTATACACAAAGGAACCATTAAGACGAGAAGCCTTTCGAGCGTACGGAATGTGACTTCAAAACTGCACACAAAGTAAGGATTCTAAATTACAAACAAAATCATACCGGAGTGAAGCTTTTCGATTGTACGGAATGTGACTTCTAAATCAGAGTTTCTCAATCTTTTTTTAGCCCGCAGACCGTTAAAAGTTGTGAAAAAATTTCGCTGATGGGTGGTTGTTTTTTTTAACAAAACAAATAAGTATTTTCTGAATAAGAATTCTTTTTAACGCGGACGTAGAAACTTTTCGCGGACTGATCTAATTTCTCCGAGACCATCATAGAACCAAAGATCATATAGATGTTATAATATGAAAACAAAAAATGCTACAAAAATCTAAGATAAATAAAGAAATAGACAAGAATGACAATAAAGATATGACATAAAAATATCCGACGAAATAATAATTAAAAAGAAAATGCAATTGCCTAATTTTATCGGAGCATCATAATTATGCAATGATTTTAGTTGTTTTTCAAATTAAGGGGTTTATGGCCTTCAACCCCATCCTTGCGTATGACCTTAATAAATTGAAGTGTGTCATCCTCAATTCTGAAAACTGACTCATTCAGCTTCAACCTGATGTTTAAATTAATTCAAAAAATTTATATCTAAATCCGATATTATTTGTTGAATAAGTAGATAATTTTTTCAACTACATTGTTTGTTAATCCATTCTGGTATCTAATTAAATTTATAAATATCTTCAAATATTACTGATAATAAATTCACTTAGTCGGCAAACAGTTTCAAATATCTATTTGAACAATTCTTACAATAAGTTGTGTGCATGTGTTTTATTATAATATATTGGATTATATCATAGGTGCTTGCGCAATAACACTCCAAGCACGGAGGAGAGTGTACATCACTTACATACATTTGATACACACAGAAGAAGTAACAACAAAGTATTAATTCGTACACAAAACACATTTGTTCACACATGTGCATACATTATTAGTCATTTAGAAAAAGAAAATAGATTAGGATTACCCCTTCGAGGACGTATTTCTTAATCATCAACAAGTGAATGATTATAATAGAATTGTTTTTCTCATTGATTCTCGATCAAAGGAATCAATGAGAAAAACAAGAAACATCTTTGTTATCCCAGCATGTCAGCATCCCAGCATCAGCTATTCGACCAGTTCCACATTCCCCCCAGTTACCTGTGCCTGTACCACTAACATCCGGGCCCAGTTCATCACCTGACATCAACTGTAACGAAAGCAGCGGTGATGATAGCGATATTCCATATGAGCCCAGTGACAC